>VSMD01139004.1:0-68228 GCA_008750895.1 Mirza zaza | reverse complement strand
CCTGCTCATGGCTGTCCGTGGACTCCACGTCGTGAAGCAGTCCTTCTCAAGCCTGAAGGTACAAATAAGTCACCCAGGGAGCTTGTTAAAAAGCAGGTTCTGGTAACAAAGTTCCAGGTGGGGCTGAGGATTCCGCATTTCTAGCAAAGGCAGGAGAGGAGCCAACACTGTGGCTCTGCAGGCCACCCTTGAACAGCAAGGGCTGAAAAGTCTTCTCTCCCAAGAACCTGCTTGTACTAAGTGGTGATTGGTACCTGCAGATGTTCCTACTAAGCACCCACCATGGCACTCAGGGTTCTGATCGGCATGGCATAGACACCAGTCTGCCTGGCAGCACGTGCTGTGTGTGGTCCCTTCCGGTATTTGAAATACTGGAAATATCTGTGACCCTCCCCACCCTGGCCTCGTTCCACACTGTGGCTTCCTTGGGAGCTGGAGCTGCCAAGTCGGCCACCTGTGCTTTAGCGAGCAGAACCAGGCAACCGGGGGGTCCACAAGTTATGCTTATCCTAATACTTTTGGGGTTTCTTTGTTTTGGGGGGTTAAATGTTTATTAAGCCAAGCTTTTAAACCAGGGGTCCCAAATTGTGGCCCGCCGAGGACATTTATCTGGCCCACGGGGTGTTTTTGCTGCCGCTGCCAGTCCTGCTTAGCAGCCAAGTCGTCTCGGGCCCACAGTGCGCATGTGTGGAATGTGTGCCCCACTCTCTGACTCCCCTCCTTCTCTCTGTCTCTCTACTCCTCCTCTCAGTCTCCGGTGTGATCAGACGAGTCACGAGCTTGCCTGTGCAGAGCCTGCTGCTGCCTGAGGACTGAGGTAAGAACAAGTTAGGATTTATTTTTTTTTTGAAGTTAGGAGGTCTATTTTTTTATATATTACAGTTAGTAGGGCCTTTTTTTTCTGAAGTTAGGAAGTCTTTTTTTTTTGCAGATAGGGGGCACCTTTTTTTGAAGTTAGGAGAGCCTTTTCTTTTTAAAGTTGGTTGGTTGGGGGTGGTTTCTAGGGGGGTTGCATCACAGTGATAATGCAAATTGTCAGTGCTCAGTGCTAATGCAAATGGTCAGCACTCAGAGGTAATGCAAATAGTCAGTGCTCAATGGTAATGATAATTGTAAGTGCTCAGTGTTAATGTAAATGGTCAGTGCTCAGTGTTAATGCAAATTGTCAGCGCTCAGTGTTAAGGCAAATGGTCAGTGCTCGGTGTTATCACATGGGGGCCCCAAACAGGTAATCTGCCTAGGGCCCCGTGGGAACTTAATCCGGCTCTGCAGACAGCCGAGAAAGGAAACCCAATTTAATTGACAGTAAGTGCATTTATATTCTGATTGCTATTCAGCTGTGTATGATGTATGTTGTGTGCTGTGTAAGCCCCGGTTCACACCGTTGCGATCTCCGAGCAGTGCGAGTTCAGCCATATGCTTGTATGGCTGAACTCGCATTAGATTCGGAAGAAAAAAGGCATACGCGCCTTCTTTTTTCCTGCAGTGGAATCTGATCGCATGCGTCTTCTCACCCAGGCGATCAGATTCCTGTGTGAGTTCACAGGTCGCAGTGCGGTTCGCGTAGGCTGGTGTGAACTGGAAAGGTGGTGGAGGAACCGGCTCTGTAATCGTGCCGCTTCCCACAGCGCATCAGTGTGAGCCTGAGGTAAAAGCGAGTGCCACCAACATGGGCGCTGGTGGGGCTCAGATGACGTGGACAGGCGAGGCTGCACCAATGGGCACTGATCAGACTGCATCGGCGAGGTCTTGCTATATCACTCTGGCTGGCCTCAGACTCCTAGCCTCAAGCAATCCTCCTGCCGTGACCTCCCAAAGTGCTGGGATCACCGCCGTGCACACCTAGCCCATCCATGTTTATTATTAACCACACCAAAATGCTGCCATTCCACCCCAAAAGATGAGGATGAGCCTGTAGCGTAGTTTGCCCCAGCACGGTCCTAGCACATGCCTGTTGTCACCACAGAGTTATTAGCAGTGGTCCCATTCACTCTCAGAAGTGACCACATTTGGCTGGTAAATTATGTGGTCGCCCTACTGAAGATTCCATAATATCAAACATATCTCACGGTTTCTGTATTTATTAATTTCTGCGGAACAAGGTTAGCTTTCTTGTACATCCAAGTTCATAGCAGTGTTATTCACAATTGCAAAAGGTTGAAGCAACCCAAATGTTCATCAGCTGGGGAGTTAGTGTTTAATGGGCACAGAGTTGGGAAAATGAAAAAGTTCTGGAGACGGGAGGAGGTGATGGTTGCACAACAGTGTAAATGTAGTGAATGCTGCTGAACTATATACTTAAAAAAGGTTAAAATGGTAAATTTTATGTTATGTATATGTTATCACAATTCTCATAAGTTAGTAGCCCTCAATCAGACTATTTGCCCAATAGACTCTATTTTGGGGAAATGGTTGTTTCAGCAAAATTTTCGGTGATTGCTGCAAGAACCTCCCAAAGGTGGTGACGGAGTTCCAAGCTCAGCTGCATGGGTCAGGCAGGGAATTTGCACAGCCAGGCAGTCCCCAGCCCACTTCTCCCCATGTCTGGGCAAATGTAGGGAGCGTGGGTCTGCCTCCCATCTATTCAACTGCCTCACTTTCTCCTTCACACTTTGCCCATGTCTAATAAAAGCAAAAACCTGACAGATTAGAAATTATATTCACCCAGGTTCTTGGGAGACTGAGGCGGGAGGATGGCCTGAGCCTGGGAGTTTGAGACCAGCCTATGCAACATAGTGAGACCCTGTCTCAGAAAGAGAGGGGGGGGGGAGAGACAGAGAGAGAGAGAGAAATCATGTTCACAATTCATCCACTCAATGTTCACTGATGTCTCTCCATCCTCCACTGTCCTCCCACCCATTACCTGCATGCAGGAAGATTATCTCCTGCCGCTTAGTGTCACATAGCTGTTTATGTGACCTTGGGAATGTCCAGATGTCACAATGGACAGTTACTCAACAGTTACTAAGCATTGGCACGTGCCAGGTAGGGGCTAGGCCGTGGGGATCCAGTGTGGAGACTCACCACGGAGATGGCCACGTGCACAGTCATAGAACAAGCAGTAAGTGCAGCCACGCGTATGGTCACGGGGTGTTGTAGGAACACAGAGAAGTAGAAGTTTAGCCAGTCTGGGCTTGGCAACAAGAGGTGGGGTGACGCGGGTGTGGAAGAGAGACGGAAAGACGAGGTGGTATTGGGGTTCATTTCTACCAATCAGCGTTGGGAGGCTCCTTCATCTCCTTCCAGGAGGGTCGCAAGAAGTTGGGTCCCAGCTGTCGCCGAGCCTGCAGTCTCCCTCCTCCCTTCATCCTTCACCACTGGCAGCCCTGCCCTGCTCCAGCCCTCTGTGCCTGCATCCTCCCAGCTGTGTCCCCATGGGCCCTCGGCCCTGGCTTTGCGCTGCCCCCACCTGGTGTCCTTCCTCCTCCTTCGCCCCTGTCCAGCCTTGAGAGGGGACAGCCTCGCAGAGACGAGGATCTGAAAGGAGAGGGAGGCAGTGACAGGGAGCGTCCTCTCCCCAGGTGAACGGTGGAGGTGAATGCACTGGTCACCCATCCACAGCCGCCAGGTGCTGGCTCTGCGTCCTGTCCATTGTCCCCACAAGCCTGTCAGTCCTCAAGGCCACCCCTGAGGCCATGGCCCATGCAACTTATGATGTCCCCTGGGGACTGTTGGGACCCCAGCTTTAAGCACAGGCCTCTTTCCGTGGCAATTGTACTGGATGGAGTTTTACTGTTTCTGATCCGCCCCACCCTCTCCTGCCCTTCTGCGACCTGCCCGGCATCTTCCGTCTTTCCTTCCTGTGTCCCTCCCGGAGCACCCAGAGGCACGCCATGGCCTTGAGGATGGCACAAGAGGCCGAGGTGGGGACCCCCGCCAGGGTTTCCAGACTGGCTACACTCCACTCCACACATTGGCCGGCTCCCTTCGCGGCTTTCTTGGGCATCAAAGGAAGGAAGCAGAAAGGATTGTTGGTGCAGAGATGGGGGGCGCAGTTGGAGTTACTCATGGGAAACACGAAGGAAATCTGTCCCTCCTCCAGCCTGCTGCACGCTGACAGCTCCTCTCCTGGGTCTCCACCGCCGGCAGCTGCTTCCTTCTGGGGTCCCGGCCCACAGCCCCAGCGAGGGCTGCCACCACTGAGCAACAGCGGCAGGTGCTGATCTCCCCCAGGGCGACACCAGGTACCAGTGTTTTTCCGTTTCTGTAAAGACTGGCGTCTTCCACCGCCCTCTCTGCTCCTCTCCCTCTCTGGGAGCAGTCTCCACGTGAACCTCTCCTCAGGTCCCTATGGGCTCTCTCCTTCCCAGAGTCTTGTCACTGAGACCAGCATCCCCCAAACGTGAAACCCAGTGATCTCTCCAGTGGGGCACAGGCGCTGTGGGGGTTTCGGAGGGAAAAGCAATGTGCTGGCCTAAAGGAATAAATATAAGTGCAAAGTTTATCTGAGCCAAATTTGAGGACTACAACTCTGGAGAGACACAGGTTTAAGCCGCCCTGCATATATCCTCAGATTATCAGCAGTTACAAGGGGGGTTTTTAAGGAGAAGGAGTGGTTCTTCTTTCCCAAGAATTTACATTGGTTCATAAAAATAGCAGAAGCCATAGACTGGTTGTACATTTTTCTTTGTATCACAAATTCCAGGAACATGCAGATAATGGGTGAGGGTCACACTGAGCAGCTATGGTAACATTTTAGGTAATTTATCAGCTAGTCTGGAAACTACAGGGAAGGAAAGGAAAAAAAACCCTCAAAATGGGTTTAAACAATTAGTCCCAGGTATGGAGTTAATGAAACTGAGGTCTCATTCTCATGTCTCTCTGGTGATAAATTTTGCATACCTCACATTCTTCAGACTGCCCTGGGCTACTTTTCTTTCTCAGATGTAATAGCTGTAGTCACAATTCATAAATTGGAAATGTAAGATTGTAATATGTCACAGAAATTCCATTTTGTTCTTAATAGCCTTTGCAAATTTAAATGTTGAGCATTTTCCAATGTATTAATCAGATTAATCAAGACTATATTAATCAGATTGTCTCAAATAACATTTAGTTAACAGGATATAGTTCACTTGTACATTGAAAATACTATTGTCGAAAATGCATTTAATACAGCCAAACTACTGAACATCATAGCTTAGCCTAGTCTACCTTACGTTAGCCTATAGTTTGGCAAAATCATCTAATGCAAAGACCACTTTATAAAAACGTGTTGCATATCTCCTGTAAATTACTGAACACAGTTTACTGTAGGGCAGAGCACCATTCGTTTGGGAGCTGTGGCCACTGCTGCTGCCCAGGGTCACAGGAGAGCATCACGCCACATAGCACTGCCTGGAAAGGATCAAAATTCAAAATCCGAAGTATGGTTTCTACTGAATGCATTTTGCTTTTGCACCATTGTAAAGTTGATAAGTCAAACCACTGTAATTCAGGGACATCTATATAAGCACATGCAAACAATTAGCTTAATTATATGGATTATCTGATGAAGGGGCTGGTAAGGGGAGGCAGAGGTGAGGAGGAAGGAGCAAAAAGGACAAGCTAATTAAATTGCACTGAAACGTGCATGAGTGACACAGATCATATTTATGTACTATGGCAAAATATACAGAACTGTGGGTTCTGAAGTCAGACTAACTGATTTCATCCCAGATTTACTACTTACTAGCTCTGTTATATGGATCAGGTGCTTACCCTCTCTGTGCCTCAGTTTCCTCACCTGTAAAGTGGAGATTATAATTATATCCATGTCAGAGAGTTGTTGAGTAGATCAAATAGGATAATACCTTTAGGTTCTTAGAACTACATACGACACATGGTAAATGTCCACAAAATGTTGGCTAGTTCTCATAGCCATTACCGATGGTCAGTGTCACCCCACGTGCACGCTCTGCTACCAGGGTTACCTACAAGGCACGTCTGCTGAGAGGACTGGCTGCTCCACTCTTTCCCTGGACAGTGCAGGCTGCGTCCTGTAAAATCCTAATGGCCCAGATTCCTGTTTATCTGTACCAGGCAGGCCCTTCTGGCAACACAGGTTTCCCTCAGGCAGATCACAGTATGATTGCTTAGTTTTTTTTGTTTTGACTTTAAAATTTTGTTCCCTTTCTAAAAAACAGCTTTATTCAGGTATAATTTACATAAGATAAATTTCTTTTCTTCTAGCATACTATCCAGTGATTTTTAGTAAGTTTATGGAGTCATTCAACCAACGTCACGATCTAATTTTGGCGCTTTTCTGTCACCAAAAGAAATTGGCGCCATCTGCATTCACTCCTGCTCCCCTCAGCAAGCTCTGCAGTTTGCTGGGAGCTCCGGCTCCAGCCCTGCCGGCTGGGCCCTGTGGGGACCACAACCAACACCTTACGCGCATCCCCTCAACTAACTCCTCAGGGAAAGCTGGTGAGCAATCTTCCACACTGTGCAATTTCTGCAGACAGTAGAAAGTCATCTGTTTCATTTTCTTTCTTTCTGATTTTAAAATGTGTTTTTTTAATTGCAAAAGCAATAAATGCTCATTGTAAAATACATAAAAGCACAAAGAACCATAAGGAAGAAAATATAAATTGCCCATAATCAATCTTACCACTAGATGGAACTGTTAACATTTTGAAGTGAATCATACATGCTTTTAAAAAATAAAATAGGATTATATTATAGACACCTTTTTAGAATCTGTTTTTATTTAGTATAAATACTATTTCAAAATTTTCCTGTTATTAGACATTTCTGTATAATTTTGTGGTTTCCCCCAATTTGTTCCATTATGAGCTCATCATTGGATATCTTTCCCATTTTTTTCTATTATATATAATACTTTTTGAACATCTCTGGAGATCAGTTTCAGCACACATCTCTGTCATTTGTTACACCACACTCTCTCAGGCTAATTTTTCTAGTTTTAGTAAAGACAGGTTTGCATAGAACATTGTTTGCCTGTGGGATGTCTTTAGAACACGTTTGTTTGTATGATTTATGATGATCCTTTGTTCTTGGGGTGAATAAATACGAGTGAGGAATTACTGTTGGGGCTCTTGGTCTGCAAACCCTTGAGTCCCCTAACCCCACTTTTTCTCTTCTACTGTCTCTTTTCTTATTCCTGCGCGACGCCCTGTTTTTGGCCCTGTCCACTGGGGAATTCGCTCTTGCTCAGGCTGGTCTCAAACTTCTGAGCTCAAGGGACCCTCCTGCCTCTGCCTTTCAGAGTGAAAGTGTGTTTCTTGTAGTCAACATATAGTTAGTTATGTCTTCTTTTTTGATCTACTCTGACAATCTCTATTTTTAATAAAAGTGATTATGATACAGTTGTATTAATATACACCACATTTTTACTGTGGTTTATTTTGTTATCTTTGTTCTTTGTTTCTATTTGTGTCTTCCACACTTTCTGCCTTTTGTGGTTTTATTAATAATTGAGCATTTTACATGATTCCATTTTTCTCCTTTCTTAGCATATCAATGTTACTTCTTATCTCTCTCTTTTTATTTTTTCAGAGGTTGCCCTAGAGTTTGAAATATACATTTACAACCAATCCAAGTCCACTTTTCAAATAACACTATACGACATCATGGGTACTGCAAGTACCTTATGATAACAAAATAATCCTAATTTCTCCTTCTTTTCCCTTGTATCATTGCTGTCATTCATTTCACTTACTTATAGTAAGCTGTAATCACTGAATACAGTTTTGCTATTATTATTTTGAACAAATTGTTATCTGTTAGATCAATTCAGGATAAGAAACATAAACATTTTACTTTAACCTACATTTATGTCTTCTCTAATGTTCTTCCTTCCCTTATGTAGATCTGAGTTTCAGACCTATATATATAAATAATAATTTTCATTCTATCTAAATCTTTTAACATTTCTTAAAGTCAGGTCTACTGGCAGCAAAGTCCCTCAATGTTTGCCCTTATTTCTCCTCTACTTTCGGAGGATAATTTCATAGGATACAGAGTTCTAGGCCAGTGGAGTTTTTTTCTCTCAACACCTTAAATATTTCACTCCACTCCCTGCTTACCTGGTTTCTGAGGAGTAGGATATAATGCTTACCTTTGTGCCATAAAGGTGAGGTGCCTTTTTCCTCTGGTTTCTTTCAAGATTTTTTTCTTCGTCTTTGGTTTTCTGAAGTTTAAATATGATATGCCTATGTGTATTTTCCTGAGATTTTGTTTTGTTTTGTTTACTTTTATCATGCTTGGTGTTCTATGAGCTTCCTGGATCTGTGTTTGGTGTACGACACTAATTTGGGGGAAATTCTCAGTCATCATTGCTTCAAATATTTCTTCTGTTTCTTTTTCTTCTCTTCTGGTATTTCCATTATGCACATGTTACATCTTTTGTAGTTCTCCCAATATTTTGGGGTATTCTGTTTCAATTTTTTTTTAGTGATTTTTCTCTTTGCTTTTCAGGCTTGAAAGTTTCTATTGATATATCCTCAAGTTCAGATTCTTTCTCAGTCTTGTCCAGTCTACTAATGAGCCTATCAATGGCATCCTGCATTTCTGTTATAGTGTTTTTGACATTTAGTGTTTCTTTTTAATTCTATCTTATAATTCCCATCTCTCTGCTTACATTAGCCATTTGTTCTTGCATGTCGTCTACTTTTTCCATTAGATTCCTCGGCATATTAATCAGTTGTTTTAAATCTACAGTCTGATAATTCCAACATTCCTATCATATCTAAGTATGGTTTTAGTACTTGTTCTGTCTCTTCAAACTGTACTTTTTGCCCTTTTGCATGCCTTGTAATTTTTTGTTGAAAGCTGACGGGATTCTTGTACTGATTTTTGCTGTGGTTCTAGGAGAGATTTCTGCTTTGGTAAGCTGTGATCCTCTGTGTTTGCCTGTCTGTCTCTCCAACTTAAGGGGCAGCAGTTTGCCTGTGACAACTTCTCTGCCAGATCTAAGAAGAGCTGCTGAATTTTCAGTTTGTTCTGTTTTTTATTTGTTGTTAAGAAAGAGTGGCAACTTTCAAGCTCCTTACATGCCAGAGCAGAACCAAACTAGAAGTTCCTTTTGCCCATATTTCAATTGGATTGTCTTTTTATTGTTGATTGTGTTTTTTATACATTCTGGATACAAGTCCTTTGTCAGATATATGACTTGCAAGTATTTTCCCCCATTCTGTGTGTTGTATTTTCATTGCTTTTTTTTTTTCATGAAAGCTTTTAATTTTGATGAAATTCAATTTATCTATTTTTTTCTGTTGCTTATGCTCTGGGGTTGAATCCAAGAAACCATTGCCTAAACCAAGATCACAAAGATTTACTCCTAGGTTTTATTCTAGGAGTTTTATAGTTTCTTAACATTTAGGTTTATAATTCATTTTAAGTTTTTATATAAGGATTGAGGTGGAATGTCCAGTTTTATTCTTTTACATGTGGATATTCAGTTGTCCCACAATTATTTATTTATTGAAAAGGCTATGTTCCTCCCTTGAATTCTCTTGGTAACCTTGTCAGAAAATCTGTTGACCATAACTGAATTTTCTCTAAATAATTTTTAACTTTTTCTTTTTATTATCATTTCCTATTATTTATGTTTTGCTTTTATATGATACAATAACTATTCAACACAGTACTTTCAATTTCATCTTCAGTTCTATTATTTTTTTTCTCTTTCTTTCTTTTTTTTCAGACGGGGTCTCACTGTGTTGCCAGGCTGGAGTACAGTGGTGCAATCATAGCTCTTTGCAATCTTAAACTCCTAGGTTCCAGCAATCCTCTTGCATCAGCCTCCCAAATAGCTGGGATTACAGGTGTGTGCCACCACACCCAGCTAATTTTCTAATTTTTTGTAGAGATGGGGTCTTGCTATCTTGCTCAAGTTGGCTATTATGTTTTTATTTAGACTGGAATAAAAAATGAGGAAAGACATTCTGGTTGATTAAATGAGGAGTCAGAATGAACACAGGCTCAAAGCAAGAATGCATGGAAGCACAGAAGATTGTTTCAGAAAAAAAATGAGTTGGTCCAGCTGGCTGAAGTTGAGAGAACTTTTATGGCATAGTGGTAGCACTGATGTGTGTTTTTTAAATGATGGAAAAGTATTAGAAGTAGATTGTGGATAACCATTATAAGTCTGGTCAAGGAGTTTATAATTTATCCTAAAAGTAATGAGTCAACATTGTTAAAATGTCCATACTACTCAAAGTGATGTATAAGTTCAACACAATTCCCATCAAAATAACATCATTTTTCATAGATCTAGAAAAAACAATCCTAAACTTTACATGGAACCAAAAAAGAGCCCAAATAGCGGAAGCAATCCTAAGCACAAAAACAAATCTGAGGCTGGGCGCGGTGGCTCACACCTGCAATCCTAGCACTCTGGGAGGCCAAGACGGGAGGATCACTTGAGGTCAGGAGTTCAAGATCAGCTGGAGTGAAAGCAAGACCCTGTCTCTACTAAAAATAGAAAAATTAGCCAGACATGGTGGTGTGTACCTGTAGTCCCAGCTACTTGGGAGGCTGAGGCAGAAGGATCACTAGAGCCCAGGAGTTTGAGGTTGCAGTGAGCAATGATGATGCCACAGCACTCTAGCCAGGGCAACAGAGCAAGACTCTGTCTCAAAAAAAAAAAAAAAAAAAAAATCTGGAGGCATCATATTATCTGACTTCAGATTATACTACAAGACTATAGTAACCAAACAGTATGGTAATAGTAGAAATATAGACACATACACCAATGGAACAGAATAGAAAACCCCAAAATGAAGCCATATAGCTACAACCAAATGATCTTTGACAAAGCTGACAAAAACTTACACTGGATAAATAGTGCCCTGTTCAATAAATGGTGCAGAGAAAATTGGATGGCCATATGCAGAGGAATGAAACAGGATCTGTATCTCTTACCACATATAAAAATTAACTCAAGATGGATTAAAAACTTAAATGTAAAGCTTGAGACCATAAAAATTCTAGAAGAAAATGTAGCAAAAGCTCTTCTGGATTTTGGCCTATATGAGGAATTTATGACTAAGACCCCCAAAGCAAATATAGCAACAACAAAAATAAATAAATGGGACTTGATTAGACTAAAAAATTTCTGCACAGCAAACGAAATAATCACCAGAATAAATAGATAACTTACAGAGTGTGAGAAAATATTCACAAACTGTACATTTGTCAAAGGGCTAATATCCAGAATCTACAAAGAACTCAAACAAATCAGTAAGAAAAAAGCAAATAACCCCATTAAAAAGTAGACAAAAGATATGAACAGATTTTCTTCAAAAGAGGATAGAAAAATGGTCAACAAACATATGAAAATATGCTTAACATTACCAATCATTGGGGAAATGAAAATTAAAACAACAAGTTACCACCTTACCCCTGTCAGAATGGTAATTATTAAATTGTCACAAAACAACAGATGTTGGCATGGATGCAGTGAAAAGGGAACACTTATACACTGTTGGTGGGAATGTAAACTAGTACAACATCTATGGACAACAGCATGGAGATTCCTCAAAGAACTACAAGTAGACCTACCATTTGATCTAGCAATCCCACTACTGGGTATCTGCCCAAAGGAAAAGAAGTCATTTCATAAAAAAGACACCTGTACACAAATGTTTATTACAGCACAATTTGCAGTTGCAAAGATATGGAATCAACCTAAGTACCTGTCAACTGATGAATCAATAAAGAAAATGTGGTATACATATACCATGGAATACACTTAGCCACAAAAAGGAATGAAATAATGCCATCTGCAGCCACTTGAATGGAACTAAAGACCATTATCCTACAGGAAGTATTTCAGGAATGGAAAATCAAATACCACATGTTCTCACTGGTAAGTGGCAGCTAAATGAGGGATATATATATATATATAGTCACAAGGTGGTGTAATAGATGTTGAAAACTAAGAAGGCGAGGGGACGGAGGGAGGAAGAATAAAAATGTATCTATTGGGTACAATGTACACTATTCTGGTGAGAGGTACACTATAAACTCTGACTTTAACATGATATAATTCATTCATGTAACAAAAACACCTATACCCTTTAAATCTATTGATATTTCTAAAAATGAGGGGGTAGTTATTAGTTGATATGGAAAAAAATGAGGACTATAAAAACTACACTGTTAATAGAATTGATGATTAACAAGTCCCTATTACCTTCAAGAAGGCTGGGCATGGTGGCTAATACCTGTAATTCTAGCACTTTGGGAGGCCAAGGCAAAAGGATTGCTTGAGACCAGGAGGTTGAATCGCATGAGGCCAGAAGGTTGAATCACATGAGACCAGCCTGAGCAAGAGCGAGACCCTGTCTCTACAAAAAACAGAAAATTCAGCCGGACATGGTGGCGCGTGTCTGTAGTCCCAGCCACTCGTGAGGCTGAGGCAGGAGGATCTCCAGCCCAGGAGATTGCAGTGAGCTATGACCACGCCACTGCACTCTAGCTGAGGCAACAGAGCGAGCGAGACCCTATTTCAAAAAGAAAAAAAAAAATCAATTTTAGTGCATCAGCTAGGGTGGAAGCTAAATGTAATTATACAGAATATTAAATGATGAGAATATGAAAATAGCAGGTACTCAGGTAAAGAAGAGACACAGGTCCATAATTGGTGGTAGGATCAGAGTTGAGAAGTTGTATTTTTCCCCCAGATGGAAGAGACTTTGCACGTTTGTAAAGAGGGGAAGAAGCCATTGGGGAAACATGAGACTGGAGATAAGAGAGAGTGATAGAGCAGCAGGAAGGAAGAAAAAGAAGAGTCTTTGTTGAAGGGAAGGGGGGACCATTGAGGGGGAGATATCCACAGCAGTTATGAGGAGGATAAAATACGCTGCCCCGGGTGGGAGAGAGGAAACTGACAGGAGATGAGCAGAGAGAGCTTTTTCCTCCCGGGCTGGAGGGAAGGGGGAGGAGTTGGCTGTGAGTGCAAATGGAGAAGAGGTACCACCCACGCGAGTTCCTGTGAGATGCCTTTGCTCTTCTCGGCAGAAGCAGAATTCACTGTGGGAATTTCTAGGAGTAGCAAATGATGAGTAGAGTGCTCAAGAGCCCCAGCAAGAGCTCCGCTCTCGGGGCTTGGACCCGTAACAGGCCCATTGCTGTATTTCCACGACTTCTCCAGGAACGCTCTCCGTGAAAGGCCGGATGAAAGGGCGAGCTTAGGTTTAGCCATTGGCTTGGCTCAGGCAAAAAGCCTGAGGCTAAAAGGATGAAGAGAAGTCAACGTTAAAGTGTGTGAAAGCATCTTTGGCGAATGATCTGTTCCGGCATTCTGAATCCCGACACTTCAGTGAGAGGGAGACGTACCCAGCTGCAGCTCAGAGGAGCCGCAAGAACCTAAACTCCTCTGTGCCCTGTGCCCGTCATCAATGCCACTGTAATAACCTGAGTGAGTCCATAGTTCTTAAATGTTGCTTTGAATATGTGTGTAGAGAGCAGCAAGACTGACTGCTGAAGTTGGACATCATCTACCCGAGTTGGCACTGCTGACTGAAGTCCTGTGTGTGTGTGTGTGTGTGTGTGTGTGTTTAAATCTCGCCCTCTTCTGCTAGGAGGAGAAGTGGGAAGATTTCTTGTCCTAGGGAGAAAGCAGCCTTCCATGGTGGACAGCACTGCTGAAAGGCAACAGCGGTGGCTGGCTCGAGGACACTGAGAGGTTTTAGATGAAGCAGGTTAGAGAAATATTTTCTTTTGCAAGAATCAAGTCATGTTTGGTGGCTGGGAATAGACAGGTCTGTGGTGGGCATGCTGCACTGTATTCCTTTTTTAGCCCCATACATTGATACAGTAATTTCAGTAGTGACAATAACAGATAATGACTATATATATATATATATATATATATATATATATATATACATGCATACATATAAACCTAGAATGGGCTTTTCCACTTTGGGAAGAGGGAGGAATGTAATTATTTTTGCTGCATCCTGAGCACCAAATGAGTGTTTCATCTCACTTGTGATGAGCTTCATCTCAGACACTCATGTCAGTGGCTGCAGCAGCCAGTCAGGACACAGTGGTACCCAGGAATACATTTTCCCTCCACACATTCCCTTACTTACCAATAAGGGTTTCACTGGATAAGTTAAACCAAGAATGCGAAGTGTCATGGGGTTTATCTTTATTCATTGCTATATAACAATCCACTGAAAACTTAGTGGCTTAAAACAACAGTAATTCATTATTTATCATCACTTTAGAGTTGGCTGGCTCAGCTGGGAGGTGGTTCTTCTCCATTTGGGATCAGCTGGGGTCACTCATGTAGCTGTAGTAACCGAGAGCTGGGGCCGGTGGACCCAGATGGCTTCGCTTACAGGTCTAGTGGTTGGTGCTGGCTGTTGACCTCACACGGTCTCTCCAGAAGGGGCCTCAGAACTCTTCTCGTGGTGGCCCAGGCTCCCAAGGATGTGAATGAAGTAAAGCTACAAAGCATCTGAAGGCCTCACAGGACGTCACTGACACGATGTCACAGCTATTGGTCAAAGCCAAGCATAAGGCCAGCCCAGAGTCAAGTGTGGGAGGGGACTTAACTGCCACTTATTAATGAGAAAAATCGTGAAGATTCCGTGGCCATTTTTAATCTTTCACTAAGGTATTAAAGGAACTCTATCTGCAAAATGCCTAGTAGAGGCAGGGCATGGTAGCTCATGCCTGTAATCCTAGCAATCTGGGAGGCCAAGGTGGGTGGATTGTTTGAGCTCAGGAGTTCGAGACCAGCCTGAGCAAGAGCGAGACCCTATCTCTACTAAAAAAATAGAAAGAAATTAGCTGGACAACTAAAATGTATATATATATATATGAATTAGCCGGATGTGGTGGTGCATGCCTGTAATCCCAGCTATTCGGGAGGCTGAGGCAGGAGGATTGCTTACGCCCAGGAGTTTGAGGTTGCTGTGAGCTAGGCTGACACCACAGCACTCTAGCCTGGGCAACAGGGTGAGACTCTGTCTGAAAAAAAAAAAAAAAAAAAAAAGCCTAGTAGAGTATCTAGCACAAAGCAAATATTTCAAAATGCTCTTTATTTTTATTATTATTATTATCATTACATATGAGCCTTTTTCTCCTGAATAAAAATCACTTTTTCTGCATAAGGAAGTGCATGAGTTTTTCTTCAAATGAATTGAAAATTAATCAAAATATGTAAGCCAAAAATAAAAAACAATTCATACAGAATTCATGGACCTAGTATTAAACCTGAATATACATGGTACCTAAGAATTTGGGATGTTTCAGAGAAAATGTTTGATTGAAACATGATAAATTTGGCAGACCTAGACTAAAAGAGAAAAACAAAAGAAAAATTTCAATGATACAAAATCTTAAGAGTGTCCCACTCACAACGTTTGAAGATTTAAAAAGTGTTAATCCTCTCCCTTTCTATTTTATCTGAATTTTGATCCTTGATTTTTGTTTTTGCCTATGCTGCTTTTGTAGGAGTTAGAGAATAAAACCCCAGCACGATGTTCCCACTGGGAGACTCCAGCCCGGCTGAAGACAGCACTGAGGCAGCGTCGCCCCAATGCTCGGTATGTGCTTACGGGTTCATGATGCGTGCAGGAAACTTTATATTCAAGAACTGTAGAAATTCAAGCTATTGAATACGCACCTGGGAGCAACGGGGAGCACCAACATTCCACTTCAGTGACTTAGCATTTTTTGTTGGGCAAAACAGCTCTTCCCAGGTCAGGTGAGCACGAGTGCTGAGCCGTTTTCTCGATAGTAGTACGGGTTTTAAAGAGCCATTTGCCAACCTTAGTTCACGTTCTATTTGTTGCCCTTGCAGTAGAACCAACTAGGATTAGAAGGAACCCCTGAGCCAGGCGTGGTGGCTCACACTTGTAGTCCCAGCTACTTGGGAGGATCATTTGAGACCAGCCTCGGAACTCAGGGATCCCCCATCTCAAAACAAATAAATAAATAAATAAATGAAAGGAAACTCAGTGTTGAGAGAAGTGACCCAGATTTTGGCTCGAACCTGAGCCTTCCAGTTTAATGGCCTGAGAAGCCTCTTTAGGAATGACGGGCTGTGTAGGCAGGATGCTCTAGAAAACAAGACTTTATTCCTTCAGGAATAAAGGATTTTAGATTTTAGACAGGAAAAGATACTCTGAGAAATAATTTATTGTTTTGGGCTTTTTTTCTGCCAACAAGTATTCCCAAACAATACTCCTTAAACACAACCATTTGCTTTGGTAAAGTATTCCAGTGAATAACGATTATTACAGCCTCCTGTGCACTGCCTTCCTGAACATTCTGAGCTCTTTGGAACCAGGATGAAGTGTTGATGTCTAGATAACCAGGATGAAGTGTTGATGTCTAGATAATCTGGCCGTCTTTCTGCTCTGAAAGAAATGTAGCATTATTCAAAACAAGCAAAGGTCATGACCTTCGGCAGCTGTCTCTCTCCAAAGTTACTCATAGAATTTAGAGTTGAAAAGATCTTCAAGACTTCTGTGCCCAAGTGTAAGTGGCTCATTTTATAACAGGGAGTTTAAGAGACGTATTTAAATAATACGTCTTTCGGGAAAAGAATCTTGAGACTTGACCTTCTGGTCTCTATTCCACAGGGCCACTGTTGAGTTGGTTTAGTTAGGCAAAGAGAGCTTCCAGAGAGAAATGCTTCTGTATTTGTGGTTATTTGTTATCTTCCTTGTTTCAGGGTCCACCACCCTGTTACATGTTCATCGGTCTCATGACTTCCCACTTTTTTCCCCACAGCTGCCAGAATTATATGCATTTGTTGAGAAGTTCAGTAAGAAGAGCAAGAAATTAAATCTCCTAAAAACATGTGGTATTTCACTTGATGAAGCACAGAAAATGCTTACTAAAAACCTTAATGCCATGTCCTTTGCCAGGGGCGCTGTCACGGGAGGAGATCCCCAGCGTGTTTTCATGTGCACGGTGGTTAAAGAGGAGGAGAAGCAGGCCGAGGCCATGGCGGAGCTCCTGCACCGCAGTCTGCTGGCGGGCTCGCAGTCGCCAGAGGAGAGAATGTCCAGGTCCCGGCAGAGGCTGTGGCAGTGGGGAATCCCCACGCCTGCGCACACCTTTCCTCGTGAGGTTCTTGAGAAGCACGCCAAGGCTATGTCCCGGTTGGCCAACCTGAGGAAGCTTCAGAGCACCAGAGTTTTATGCAGGCTAGGCCTTCTCAAGGTCAGCCGGGAAAAGTCCGCCTTTGAAGACAGAATTCCTAAATACCTCTTAGTTGACTCAGGTAATCTAAACAGATGAGGCCATGTGGGAGAAAGGGAGTGGAAAGTTTACGGCAAATTTACATCAGTTTCTAGAGCAGAAATAGTCAAATATTGACCCATGGAAATCTTGCAGTTCTGGGCTTCATAGCTGCTGCAGGAGTGGCGATACAATGCACAACAGAGAACATAAAATTCCAGGTCGAGTCCCAGAGTCATTCTTGAAAGGTGTATTATTTAGATACATCACTTAAACGTTCCTTTATGAAATGAGCCAGTTAGACTTGGACTCCAAACCACCCATAGCTCTTTGTTTCTTATTACATGAAGTTAGCTGAGTATTATCTTGGCTTTGTTGCAATTAAGGGACTTTTTTAGAGATCTTTGTGTTCATGACCAAATTTTCCTTTTCTTACTTCTGTATCCAGGCTTTCAACAGAGGCCACAACCAATGGGAAGGAACTCTCATTCTGATTCTTTAATGGAGAGGGACCCATAAAAGGCCAAAGGCCACACAGGGAAAGTTAAAATAAATACATAATACATATGATGCTAACTTTTAACGAGAAGGGAGTATTTTATACTTCATATAAAATACTCCAATTTGATCATTGGACAACATAGTATAAAATGCCTGTTTTATACTTCAGGTCTCCATATTACTTATGTAATAGAAGGGAGGTAATATTTGTCATTCTGAGGAGCTATAAAAATAGATTAAATCAACATTTGCACCCCTCTGAAGTAAGTTCTTGATTCAAGATAAGATCGTTTTCACAGCAAATATGTTGACACCATCATTTTTATCTTGAAGGTAGTGGGAGAGACAGAAGGAACAGATTTAAAGGAACAGGTTGACTACTCTAAGCACATTTGGTCCAAAGAACTGAAAGAGCCTTTGGTGTAACTCCCAACATTGACATCTTGACAGAGCTTAATGCAGGTTTCAAATATGATTTTGATAGAGTCATATTTTGTGTGTTTTGGAGGATAGGCAAGGGTAGAAATTGGAGCAATTGTAGGACTGGCTTTGGTAATCTGCAAAGTATACAAGTAAAGTCTGGGACCAGAGAGGAAAAAGCATGAAAAGCAAGAGAATCAATAAGAAGAACTAGTCAAAAACCTATTGAAGAATTCAGGATGTTTGATAAGATCTTGAACATTTATGACTTTGTTGCCAATAGGGGCCAAGTTGTCCTTTCTTCCTAATGCCTGTGTTGCCCGCTGTCTACCTAACTTCTGGGGCCTTTCATGTGGAGTCTCTTCTCTGCCTACATGACCCTCATTTCCTGAGATTCTGCAGGGCAATTTCTGGGACAGGCATCCATAATGAAGGATATTCCCTAATTCCTTAGTTTTAATTGATATTGCAACAATTCATCTTCTACTATTCTACTCAGTCCAGAAGAACTTTAGTATTCCTTTTATGCCAAAGAATACTATAGGACATATCCCAAGCTCTGGGGGAGGAAAAGAGAGGAGGTGTTGCCATTTTGCTCTTCTATCCTATGAGCCTCTCTTGCTCAGGCTAAATCCTGTACAATCATGTAGGTTAGGAGTGTGTTTTACCAAAAATAACAGAGAAACCAAATAGGGGTTGTTTTTCTTATATATTTAAAATTCTGAAGGTAGGAAGACAAGGGCAGAACAATGCTTTTTATTCATTTATTTAATGGGCCCATTGTGATTGTACATATTTGTGGGGTACA
Organism: Mirza zaza; assembly: GCA_008750895.1. Classification (NCBI taxonomy): domain Eukaryota; kingdom Metazoa; phylum Chordata; class Mammalia; order Primates; family Cheirogaleidae; genus Mirza; species Mirza zaza. The sequence continues at coordinate 49,342 of VSMD01139004.1, read as the reverse complement.
ATTTGATGTTTCCATATATATCTATGTTGTCCAATGATCAAATTGGGGTATTTAGCAGGACCATCACCTTATGTGCTTATCATTTCTTTGTGGTGAGGATCTTCAAAAGCCGCCCTTCTAGCTATTTTATAAGATACCGTATCCTGTTGTTAATCATCCTCACCCTACTGTGCAGTGGAACACCAGAACTTACTCCTCCTATCTACCTTTGTACCCATGGACCAGCCGTTCCCCATCCTCCCCGCCTCCCTCTCCTCCCCAGTCTCTGATGACCATGGCTCTACTCTCTTTGCAACAATGCTTTCTGATGTCTCCCAGGACCCAGTCTTCACCATCGTTTTGTGTGTAGCTTTTATCTTCACGTCGAACAGACATCTCCTTCATCTGTAGGTGCTATGGCTACATTGTAGGCAGGAAGAGGTGGAATAGGACAGAGGGCCACGTTGGTATTTCTGTCCTCTTTTAATAGGGAAGAAACGGTTTTCCAGAACACCCCTCCTCAGATGACTTCTTTCTACACTTTGTCGACCAGAATTGTGTCCAATCATCACTCCTTCCTGCAAGGAAGGTTGGCGAATTGAGTTCTTAGTGAGCCCTCGCTGTAGCAGAGGTAGGCAGAAGAGGGTTGGAGTGGGTACGGAGGAAGCCAACCTATAGTGTCTAACACAGATCATGACATAAAGCTCTTTAGTTGTCAAAATCATCAACTCTATGGCCTTCTCTTTCCAAATATCCCCTCCTTCTTTTTACCACCACTTCTTGCTATGCCAGGCCTGCAAAGATCTTGTCAAACTCCCTGAAACTTGGCAGTTGGCCCTGGGGACAAACTGTTGAACATCTGTTCTGCTGGGGGAGGTAGCAACAGTCCCTAGCACTTGTCTTCTACTTCAGGTATGTGCAGGATATATATAAAGACTCCCTACCAGGCAAACCCAGGGAGGCTGACTGGGGCAGCGGCAGTGCCTGCTCAACCCCTGAAATGTCACAGGCAACCTACTGAAATGTCACCACCCAGGAAGGATGGTACAGTCACCTACCAGAAATAGACCAGCCCTCTGCTTGTCCGCTATACCCATTATTCTCCTACACTCTTTATACTGATCTTGGCTCTGTAGTCCCTGGATTTACACTTAAGCCACTGCCTCAGCCTTGCTTTTGTTGTTGTTTTTAGCTTTACAGTGTATTTAGTCATGAAAGGAGCTGAAGGGAAGGGAAAGGGGGATATCTGCTGAGTGGGGGAACATGCAATTTATCTTGGCTTGGTTCTCCTTGGCTCACTGGTTCCTTGAAGGGATTGTAACTACTAATGACTCTCCAAGCTGGTAGGCCCTGAAAAAGTATGGGAAACAGCCAAATTCTACCTGAGCCCACTGCCCTTTTATACTCAGGGCTTACATTAGCATCTTGAAGCAAATGACACTAAAAAAATCTATATACTCTGGTCAATCTTCCTTGTTGTTTTAACCACTTATTAGGGTCCTTCTCTCCTCCCTGTGTGGTTCAGTGCACTGCAGGGCTCTCCATTTGCACATGCTGTTAGTATCCACGCACGGAATGAGGTGTTCCATCTACCTGCCGAGGCCCTGCAGGATCCACTCAAGCCCAGTCTGCCACACCCACCCACTTTCCTATTTAGGAGGGGGCTTCAGATAACATCATAGGGTCTCCCTTTGTTTATAAAGCTTTAAAAACAGCTTTTTTCCAGAAAGAGAAGGAGATTCAAATTCATCAAAAGTTTATTCTGTCCATGAAGCATCTCTGTGTAACGGGAGGTTGAATAATAACACCGTGTGATTCTTTGAATATATGATTCTTTTTCAGAAAAACAATTCTTGGATCTACAGGATCTGGAATGGAGATACTTTAAGGATCTTTTGCAAAGTGGAATCACACTAGGAGGCCTTCATTGCTAGACATAAAATTTGACACTGAGAAGATATTTGTGGAGAGCCAGGGCATGCCTGATGTCATTTTCCCAACTATAGTTCATAAATCATTGGTTGTTTATCCTCAAATTGATTATCAAAAAGAAGGAACTAATTCTCTTAAATTGGATATGTAGTTTATTAAAATATTTTAGATGTATATTTTTGCTTTGGAGAGCATTGAATCTATACATAAAAAGTAAAGAAGCTGAGTATCTGAATTGAGTCTATACAACACATGTGCAAGGTCCAAAATTAAATCATTAATATGGTGTAAAAGATGCAAGTTAATCTGCTAATTAATGTAAGACTGGTTTGGACCTGTGAGACCCATTTGGACCAGAGCTGAAGCAAATATAGATCATATGAAAAGAAAGGGTGCCTATGAAAGAGAACTCCCAAGCGAGAATGGCTCTTTAAGAAATTTTAAGCACATGAGGGAGTCCATCATGATAAAAATATTTCATAAATTCAACAAATGAAAGAATTAACACCTGGGGATATAGAGATTAATCTGAGAACTTTAATAATCAATTAACTGCTCAAAGATGAAGGAAGGAAGCAACATCCATGAAACAAGAACAAGAAGATTTGGAAAGGAACAAATTGGAAATCTTAGAAGTAAAAAGTATAGTCACTGAGAATAATAACAACCCTCAATAAGTTATCCCAACGCTACACTGGATATTTTTGAACAGAGAGGACTCATGAATTGGAATATAGTACTGAAAAGCTTCTAGATTGAAGCACAGTAAGACAGAGAAGGAAAAGCAAGGGAGGATAGAGTAAGAAGCTGAGAAATATATCCAGTAGAATTTGCAGAAGAAAATAAGCAGAATGAAAAAGATGCGATGTTTGAAAATAAAATGACTGCAAATTTTCCAGAAATGAAGAAACACAAAAGCTTGAATTGAAAAATCTCATTGTTACTAACAAGATAGTAAAAATAAATCTCTACCTAGAAACACTGTAGCAAAACTGTAAAGCATTAAACAAAAAAAGGAAAATATAATCTACAAAAAAGAGATGGATTACATACAAAGAAATGACAAATTGACAGCATAACTCTTCATGAACAAGAGCTGTCAGAAGGTGATAGTGTCGTATATGCAAAATGCTGAGGGAAAACAACTGTCTATTTGGAATTCTGTAATTAGCGGAACTTTCTTTAAAGAGTAGAGGTGAAATAAATACATTTAAAAATACATATGTGCCCTGAATTGTTTACTATTCACAATCTTTTACTAAAATTCTAGTAAGGTATGTACTTTAGCAAGAACTCAGAGGAATGCAAGAAAGAATCGTGAGCAATTAAACTGTTAAAAACGTGTGTATAATTGTGTAGATATTAAAATATATTTCTGGATTCTATTTCCTAATATTTAGAAAATTTGCCACTATATAAGTGAATTTATTTGGTCATTTCTATTTTTTGCATTATTTTTCAAAACCAGAATTTGTTTTGTTTTGTTTTTGAGACAGAGTCTCACTCTGTTGCCCGGGTAGAGTGCAGTGGTGTAATCATAGCTCATTGCAACCTCTGACTCTTGGGTTTAAGCAGTCCTCCTGCCTCAGCCTCCCAAGTAGCTGGGACTCTAGGCACACACCATGACACCCAGCTACATTTTCTAATTTTAGTAGCGACAGGGTCTTGCTCTTATTCAGGCTATTCTTGAACTCCTGAGCTCAAGAGATCCTCTTGCCTCAGCCTCCCAGAATGAGAGGATTACAGGCATGAGCCACCGTACCCTACACCTTGATACTACCTTTGTATCCATATTCAAAATCCCCTGTTTGAAAATTGTCTTTTTCTAGTTGGCTTGTTTAAATCATAATCCAAGCACTATCTAAAGATTGTATTTGGTTATTAGTTCTCTTAAGGTTCTTTGAGTCTAGAGTAGTTCCTCATTTGTTTTTATGCAATTGACCTACTAAAGAAATAGGTCCATTGTCCTGTAGAAGGTCCCACCTACTGGATTTGTATCCTTATGGTGTTTTTAACTTATTCTTATATAGATTAAGTTAGAAATAAATCTATAGGAGCCAGGTGCAGTGGTGCGTACCTTTAATCCTAATATTTGGGAGGCAGAGGCAGGAGGATTGCTTGAGTTCAATAACAGCTGCCAGACTCTTGTCTCAAAAAATATATAAATAAATGAATAAAGAGAGAAAGAAATCTAGAAATTTATTTCTTGTAAATTGGATGTTTGCCAATGCTTGATTAGATTCAGGTTCACTGCTTAATGGAAAGACTATTTCATTAGGTGGTGCTGTGTACTTTAGGTCTGCAGTCCCCAGCCCCTAGGCTGCGGACTGGTACCTGTCCGTGGCCTGTTAGGAACAAGGCCACAGAGCTCCACCTCCACCCCTCCCTCCTCATCTGTGGAAAAATTGTCTTCCATGAAACTGGCCCCTGGTGCCAAAAAGGATGGGGACCGCTGCTTTAGATTGCTTCACAGCAGAAGGCAAATAATGTCTGGTTGTCCTTCTTTTGAGTTTCGAGCAGGTGGTAACTGTCTGATGCCTCTGTTTTATAAAGTCCCCCATCAACTTTTCATCTAGTGGCTTCCATCCATTGATGACTATGGTAGACATTGTCCAAGGCAAATAAAATGTAGAGACGCATTTCTAAATTTAAAATATTTTCTTTGGGAAACAAGAATTGCAATTCAGGGCATGCACACGGAACAGGTGGTCTTCGGTATGTCCAAAGAACAAAGAGAAGGTTGGCGGTTTTAGAAAAAGGAGAACTGGGAAGTACTGTTCTGAAAGAAAGTTCATTGGCACTGGTAAGGTTTTGAGGAGCTGACCAGCTCTGACTGGTGAGTGACTGTGGTGGGTAAAACTAGTCTGAGAGCCCAGCAGTTTGCTTCAGCAGCTGTTAGATAAAACCGGGTTCCTGTTATAGCAGGCAGCTTCAGCAGCCAGGCCTGCAGAGAATTACAATCTGGGAGCAACATTCTGTGGCCTATTCATTTAGATTTACTTATTCACCTTTTCTGTTGTTCTTCATTTCTTTCTGCATCTCCAAGTTTCTATCTGGCTTAATTTTCCTTAATAATGCCTGGAGGATAATCTTTCATGTTTCCTTTAGAGTGAGTATCCTGGCAATGAATTTTCTAATTTTCTGTTTGTCCAAAAATGTCTGTATTACACTTTCATGTGTGAAGAATATTTTTCCTGGATATATAATTCTACGTTGGAAGTTATTTTCCCCCTGCTCTTTGAAGATGCCATTCCATTGTTTCCTTCCATTTTGTTTCTTTTCAGTAGTCAACAGTCAGTGTTATTGTTTTAACTTTGAAAAGCAAATAGACAATCAACATTAAGAAGATGAGAAACCAATTTTTTAAAATAGGCAATAGATTTGAGCAGACCTTTTACCAAAGTTAAAAAGATACTACGTTAGACATGAGAATTTCATAAATTCGGTTTATACTGCAGGCCTTGCAGTCAGGCAACCTAGGTTGAAATCCTGGATCTTTAACCTTAGGCAAGCCACTTCAGCTCTCTCTATCTCAATATGTTCATCTGTGAAATGCAGATAATAATTGTAAATGTTGTTCTGAGGATTAAATGATTTAACACATTAGAAGAGTGCTTAGAAGAGTGCCCGGCACATAGTAAACACTTAAGGAATGTGAGATAGCTTTGCTGTTATTATCTTTATTACTATTATAGAATTAATAGTAGTGCTAGTAGTTGTATTGAGAAATATCCTCTTGGTTTCAGCTTCCATAATACTTGAGACCAAATTCAGGATGACATATGGCAATAGTGCAAGACCAGCTTTGTCTTCTTCTGGGTTATCATTATACCTGGATTATTTTAACCAATATTTTCTACAGTTCCCAAAACAATTATTTTTTCCTATTCTGTGTTCTATGATTTAGGATTGTTCTTGGTTACAAGTGTGAGAATGACTGGATTCTAGCACCAAAACACATAAAGATTAGTTCATTGCATCCAACAAGATGTGCAGAGGTTGGCAGAACTGGGGAGTGCAGTAGGTCCATGATGCCATCAGTTTCCCAGACTCCTGTCTTTCTGTTATCTCATTTTTCATTTGTTGTTTTCATTCTCATGGTTTCAAGATGGCTTCTATACCTGGACATTGCATCAGTGTTCCAGGCACGAAGAATAGGAAAGCATGAAAAGCCATTTTCCAGAAGTTTCCTTATTTTTTATTATTTATTTTTAATATACATATTTTTTGAGACAGAGTTTCACTCTAACCCCTGGGCTAGAGTGCTGTGGTGTCAGACTAGCTCACATCAACCTCAAATTCCTGGGCTAAAGTGATCCTCCTGCCTCAGCCTCCTGAGTAGCTGGGACTACAGGTGTGTACCATGAGACCTGGCTAATCTTTCTATTTTTTAGTAGAGATGGGGGTGGGGGGAGTCTCGCTCTTCCTCAGGCTGGTTTTGAACTCCTGAGCTCAAGCGATCCTCCCACCTTGGCCTCCCAGAGTCCTAGGATTATAGGCACGAGCCACCATGCCCCACCAAAGTTTCCTTTTTTATTCTGAAAGGAAATTTCTTCTCATCAGCATTCTGGATACATGTTATTAATCATCACAGAATCACATCTGTGATGTGAATCACACAGAATCTGTGAATCACACAGAATCTGTGATGTGACCACTCCTCCCTGTAGTGGACTCTGTGGAATTAAGGGTTTTTAATTGGGTACAATGCAACCTCACACAAAATTGGGGTTCTGTGAGAGAGGAAAAAAATGGGGATGGATGCTTACAGGGCAGGTACCTGGCAGTGACTGCCACACAGGGATAACTTAAACTTTCCTCAACTCCTGTGTTCAGCAACGTGGGATTTAAGTACCCAGGTTTCTGGTCCCTGAAGGAGACGTTAGCAGAACGGGAGCACATTGCTTGTTCCCACAATTAGCAGGACGTGACTTGTTGACCAGCAGAGAGAACTGTTCCTCTGGGCAAACAGACAAGGACCTGTGGTTTCGCACATGAGCCAAGTATGTCTGATATCTGCATGTGGCACCAGATGGTAGAAGAGAGAATGTAAACATCTTCTTCTCTTGTGCTATGCAACCAAGCCAGGCGTCTTGTGATCCGCAAACGGTATCAAGCGTTAAAGGACATCTCTTGTGCTATCTCTGGAGAAACAGGTGCTGTTGGCCTGTGGGAAGTCACGTACCAGAAAGTAGCTGGGAAAATAGCTGGCATGAGAAAACAGCTGCGGGACGCTTGCCCAATTAAATAGTATAAAAATAAAACGACTGGTGCTTTAAGTGCTGCAGCCTTGAACCGTCTTTATGTCTGTGTGCTTTTTTTTCTGGGACTGCAGCCAATTCTCTTGTGTCCATGTTTTATGTCCATGTCTTTATGTGTGTCATTCCCTGTCCTGCAAGCAGGCCACTACAGCCCCTCCACACCCACTGGCCTCATCACATGCCCAGTGACCCTTGACCATCACCCTCCAGCCGCACCAGCTTCCTTTCAACCATGGAGCTTGGGCCCCTGCACTGAGCTCTCCTCTGCCAGGAACGCACCCCGCATGGCTGCTTCCCTCTTGCCCCTCACACCTCAGATGTTGCTTCCCCATTTATTTCACACCTTATTCTCATTGTCTGGGCTGGGCCATGAGTCATGCAGCAGTGTAGAGATTATGTCATTCTGCTGCTTTCAGACAGAACTGGGATCCGGGTCCTAATTCTAGGTCCTAACCATCTCTAAGTTCAGAATTGGGATCAGAATCAGAAGAAGCCAACCACTGCTGCGGGGGTGGGGTGCTGCCGGGGAAAGGCAGAAGCCAGGCTCGGAGCTGACCACGGAGGGTTCATGTTCTGTGGCTCCCATCCTCCCTGAGGACCCTGCATGTAACTCAGGTGGCCCCTCAGAGTGGCCGGGGATGGCACAGGCCTGGGCTGGAGCTCAGGAGTTGGAGGGATGAGCACATCTGCCCAGAGAGGACCTGAAAAGACGTCCTCCCATTTGCATCCCAGAATCCTGTGTTGGGCTCTTCATAAGGACAGGGCCAGGGCTGGCTCCTTGGCCTCTGGTTGGCCTCATGAATAGCCCAGTAACATTGTCTCCATTTGGAGACATTCCTGCCAGCTCTTCTTTTTGCCCCTCTGATGAGACACTGGGCAGTTGATTTGGACCGATCATGATTCTTCTTCCTCAACTCTTTAGATTCAAGAGATCTCCATTCTTTGACGAAACTCTGGATCTCCTGGCCACACCAAGGTTTAATTAACTGGTCTGATGGTTTTTCTCGTTTCTTGTTTTTTTTTTTTTTAAATTATTATTATTTTTTTTTATTTTAGCGTATTGTGGGGGTACAAGTGTTAAGGTTACATATGTTGCCACAGCCCCCCCTCCCCCATCGAGTAAGAGGTTTAAGCCTGTCCATTCCCTAAACGTTGCACATCATACTCATTTTGGTTGTATATACCCATCCTCTCCTCCCCCCTCCTGACACCCGATAAATGTTACTCCTATATGTCCACGTAGGTGTTAATCCGTTAATACCGATTTACTGGTGAGTACATGTGGTGCTTGTTTTTCCACTCTTGAGATACTTCACTTAGTAGAATGGGTTCCAGCTTTATCCAGGAATATACAAGAGGTGCTATATCACTGTTGTTTCTTAAAGCTGAGTAGTACTCCATGATATACATACACCACATTTTATTAATCCACTCATGAATTGATGGGCACTTGGGTTGTTTCCACAGCTTTGCAATTGTGAATTGTGCTGCTATAAACACTCGAGTGTAGGTGTCTTTTTCATAAAGTGACTTTAGATCTTTTGGGTAGATGCCCAGTAGTGGAATTGCTGGATCAAATGGTAGATCTACTTGTTTCACTTTGCAGTATCTCCATATTGCTTTCCACAGAGGTTGAATTTGTTTGCAGTCCCACCAGCAGTGTAGGAGTGTTCCTCTTTCTCCGCATCCACGCCAGCATTTGTTGTTTGGGGACTTTTTGATAAAGGCCATTCTCACTGGAGTTAAGTGATATCTCATTGTGGTTTTGATTTGCATTTCCCTGATGATTAGAGATGTCGAACATTTTTTCATATGTTTGTTGGCCATTATTCTGTCTTCTTTTGAGAAGTTTCTGTTCATGTCCTTTGCCCATTTTTTGATAGGGTCATTTGATTTTTTTCTTGCTGATTTTCCTGAGTTCTGAATAGATTCTAGTTATCAGCCCTTTATCAGATGTGTAGCTTGCAAAAATCTTCTCCCATTCTGTGGGTTGTCTGTTTGCTCTCTTGGCAGTTTCTTTGGCTGTGCAGAAGCTTTTTAATTTGATCAGGTCCCATTTGTTTATTTTTGTTGCTGTTGTGATTGCCTTTGGAGTCTTCTTCATAAATTCTTTGCTTAGGCCAATGTCTACAAGAGTATTTCCAAAATTTTCCTCTAGGATTCTAATAGTTTCACACCTAAGGTTCAAGTCTGTTACCCAGCATGAGTCGGTTTTTGTGAGAGGTGAAAGGTGTGGGTCCTGTTTCAGTCTTCTACATGTGGCTATCCAGTTTTCCCAGCACGATTTATTGAATAAGGATTCTTTTCCCCAGTGTATGTTTTTGTCTGCTTTGTCAAAGATTAGTTGGCTATATGAGGATGGTTTTATATCTGGGTTCTCTGTTCTGTTCCACTGGTCAATGTCCCTGTTCTTGTGCCAGTCACAAGCTGTTTTAATTACTATAGCCTTGTAGTATAGCTTGAAGTCTGCTAAATTGATACCTCCTATTTTGTTTTTATTGCCTGGGATTGATTTTGGTATATAGGGTCTTCTCTTGTTCCATATGAAGCATAAAATTATTTTTTATATATCTGTGAAAAATGAAGATGGTATTTTGATTGGGATTGTGTTGACTCTGTAGGTCACTTTGGGTAGTATAGACATTTTAACACTGTTGATTCTGCCGACCCATGAGCATGGTATATTCTTCCACCTGTTTACATCCTCTGCTATTTCCTTCTTCAGTGTTTCATAGTTCTCCCTGTAGAGGTCTTTCACCTCCTTAGTTAAATATATTCCAAGGTATTTTATTTTCTTTGTTGCTATTTTGAAGGGAATTGAGACTTTGATTTGGTTCTTACTTTTACTGTTGTAGGCATATATGAATGCCTCTGATTTCTGTGTATTGATTTTGTATCCTGAAACTTTACCAAATTCATTTATCAACTCAAGGAGTCTCTTGGTTGAATCCTTGGGGTTTTCTAGGTATAATATCATGTCATCAGCAAAGAGTGAGAGTTTGATGTCTTCTGCTCCCATTTGGATGCCCTTAATTCCGCTCTCTTGTCTGATTGCTGTAGTGAGGACTTCCAGCACTATGTTGAATAGAAGTAGAGATAGTGGGCAACCTTGTCTTGTTCTGGTTCTAACTGGGAATGCTTTCAATTATTCCCCATTCAGGATGATATTGGCTGTGGGTTTGTCATATATGGCTTGTATCATTTTTAGGTAAGCCCTGTCTATGCCTATTTTGTTGAGTGTTCTTATCATAAAAGGGTGTCGAATTTTGTCAAATGCTTTTTCTGCGTCTATTGAGAGGATCATATGGTCTTTGTTTTTGCTTCTGTTTATATGGTGAATTACATTTATAGATTTGCATATGTTGAACCATCCCTGCATCCCTGGATGAAGCCCACTTGGTTGTGATGAATTATTTTCTTGACAAGCACCTGGATTTGATTGACTAGGATTCTGTTGAGAATTTTTGCATCTATATTCGTAAGGGATATTGGTCTGTAGTTTTCTTTTTTTGTTGCATCCTTTCCTAGTTTTGGTATCAGGGTTATGTTCGCTTCATAAAATGTGTTGGGGACGATTCTGTCCTTCTCAATTGTTGTGGAATAGTTTCTGCAGGATAGGCACCAGTTCTTCTTTGGTGGTTCTGATATGATCTTAATGATTTCATTTCTTCTGCTGGGTTTGGGATTGGTCTGTTCTTCTTTTTCTAGCTCTTTGAGAGGATTCATTAGGTTGTCTATTGGTGATCTTTTTGACTTTTGGATATAGGCATTTATGGAAATAAACTTTCCTCTTAGGACTGCTTTAGCTGTGTCCCACATGTTTTTCTAACTTGTGTCACCTTTGTCATTTAGTTCAAAGAGTCTTTTGATTTCCATCTTGATTTCCTCGTTTATGAAGTGATCATTGAGCAGAAGGTTGTTTAGTTTCCATGACTTTGTATAGAAATGAGAACTCTTATTAGGATTGATTTCTACATTTATTCCATTGTGGTCTGAAAAGATACATGGTATAATTTCTATTTTTTAAAATTGTTTGAGATGTGCTTTGTGTCCTAGGATATGGTCAATCTTACAGAATGACCGATGAGCTGATGAGAAGAATGTATATTCAGTGGATTGGGGGTAGAATATCCTGTAAATGTCAGTCAGGCACATTTGTTCTAGAGTTCTGTTTAAGTCCACTATTTCTTTGTTGATTTTCTGTTTGGAGGATCTGTCCTGTGCTGTCAGTGGGGTGTTAAAGTCTCTGACTATTATAGTGTTTTTGTTTAAATCAAGTAGAGTTTGATTTATGAATCTGGGTGCACCTAGGTTGGGTCCATATATATTTAGAATTGTTATGTCTTCTTGTTGAACTGTACCCTTCACCATTATATAGTGACTTTCTTTGTCTTTTATTACTTTTGTTGATTTAAAAACTAAGTTATCTGTAATCATCACCACCATGCCAGCTTTCTTTTGGCTTCCATTTGCTTGAAATATTGTTACCTTTAGTCTATATGCGTCCTTGCAGGTTAGATGTATTTCCTGAAAGCAGCAGATACTTGTCTTGTGTTTTTTTATCCATCCGGCCAGCCTCTGTCTCTTGAGTGGGGAGTTCAAGCCATTCACATTGTTTGAGATAACTGATAGGTGGGGCAGATTTCTGTTCATTGTGTTGGGTTGAACTTTGTTGCTTTGTTTTCTCTCCTGGACCATTGTGGTATCTGGGCTTTGATCTTTAGCTTTGAGTAGATTTACATTCGTGAGTGTTTATTGTGCTCATCTGTGGATAACACTGTTTTGAGTACTTCTTGAAGGGCAAGTCTTGCATTGGTGAATTCCCTCAGTCTTTGCTTATCTGAGAAAGTCTTGATTTCTCCTTCATATGCAAAACTGAGTTGTGCAGGGAATAAGATTCTAGGCTGGGCATTGTTCTTTTTCAGAAGAGTGAGAATGGGGCCCCAGTCTCTCCTTGCTTGTCAAGGCTCAGTAGAGAAGTCTGGTTTTATTCGGATTGGCTTTCCTTTGTATGTTACTTGCTTATTTCATCTTACATCTCTTAGAAGGGCCTCTTTAGTTGATATTTTGCTCAGTCTGATGACTGCATGCCGTGATGCCTTTCTGTTTGCATTGAATCTCCCAGGGGTCCTTTGAGCTTTTTGAACTCATAGCTGGAGATTTTTAGCAATGCCTGGGAAATTTTCCTGCATTATATCTTCAAATAGCTGGTCCAATCCTTGAGTGTTTTCTCCTTCCCCTTCTGGTAACCCTATGACCCTCACATTAGGTTTCTTCACATAATCCCACATCTCTTTTAGGCTTTGCTCTTTTCTCTTGTTTTTCTGCTCTATCTCTGTGACTGATTTATTTAATTGGAAGGTGTTATCTTCAATCTCTGAGATTCTTTCTTTTGTTTGATCTACCCTGTTCTTGAGGCTTTCCACTGTGTTTTGTACTTCCCTGAATTGATTCTTCATTTCCAGGAGTTCAGTTAAACTTTTTTTCATTGTTTCAATTTCTGTAGTGAAATTTTGTTCCAGGTCCTGTAGTCTTTTTGTGTTTTCTTTGTGTTGGTTATCCAGTTGTTCTTACAGGTCCTTGAATTTTCTTATGATCCACATTCGAAAGTCCTCTTCTGTCATTTTGGTTGCCTGATTTTGGTTGGTGTCCGTTTCTAAGGGTCTGGTGCTTCTCTTTGAGGGTGTGGTTTCTGTTTGGTTCTTCATATTTCTGGAGTTCCTTCGCTGATTTCTTCCCATCTGGATCAGTTGTTGCTTCTTGCCTTTAGGTTTTCGTTTGGGTATTGGCATGCCCTGTTTAGTCTCTGAGCCAGTAGGTGTGTTTGTGGGTGAGATTCGACCACACCCTGTATGATGAGTCAGTAGGTGCTGTGAGAAGTGTGTGGACAATGTCCTCCCTGTCAGTAGGTGGCACTTGCTTGGATGAGCAGGCTACACTGTTGTTTTTGTATCGAGTAACCAGCTCTTAATCCTCTGAAGAGGCACTCTAGTGCCTCCGGTGGTGGGTGGGGCTCTGAGACTTCCAGGTGTCTTGTTTTCTCCCCCTCAGTGAGGGCTGGTCTGGATTGAGTCTGGGTGGAGCTGGGTTGGGTAAGCCTGCACTCATGCACCACCAATGCCTTTAGCAGGGGTCAAAGTTCTGTTCTCTGCTTCAGGGAAAAGCTGTCAGGGATGGGTTGGAATGGCCCTGCTCAGTCAGAAAGTCTGTGTGTGGGGGTGACGTTGTCTGAGACCCGCAGTCTGGAGCGGGCCTTGCTTCTTTCCACCCTCCTGAACTCCACGGCTACTCCTGGGCCTCTGCCAGCAGGCCAGACCTCACGCCACTGGGCCTCCCTTGGCTGTGATGCTGCCCAGCAGGTTCCCTGCACAGGATTGCTGCCTGGGCTGGGTGCACGGTCTCCCTTTGGGAGGAGGGTTGCCCTCAGGGATGCTGATCTGCTCCTGAAGGCACACACACCTCAGTAGGCTGTTCACATATATCCCTTCTTTGCCCCGAGCAATGCGAGACCTGGGTGCATGGGACCTGGTCCACAGGGCTGACCTCTGGGTCCCAGAGTTCAAACTATATCCCCACCAGGGAGAGGAGTTCCAGTCCCAATTCACCCATGGGGAGCCCAAGCTGGGTTGATGTTTCTCAGCCTCAGGGTCTGCCCCATTCTCCTGGGATCACCAGGGCAGCAACACCTGGGAGGGCTGGCGAGTAGGGAGCTCACCATCTGAGTACCCCTCAGTCAGCTGTAGGGCCCCAAAAGGAAAGGTCTCATTCCCTGGAGGTGCCTCTGGCTGGTGGCTATATTATCTCTCCTGCTAGCCGAGAATAGGGACGGGGGAGGGGAGAATGCAGCAATATGGCGCCTGCCACGAGGCTTGGGTCTGTGCATAGGGAGGTGCCCGTGGGAGTTGGGAGCCTGGTGCCTCGTCCACTACACGTTTACTGCTTGGTGGCAGTGGCCGTCTCTGGGCTGGTGTCCGTAGGTCTCTCCACCCTCTGGGAAGCCCACCAGCAGTCCGAGATGCAAGGGAGGGGAAAGTTAAACACTCCACCTACCCATGCCCCTTGTCTCCCCATTTCTTCTTTTTGTTTTTCCTTCTTTACCTCCTGAAGGTTTCTAGTAATTTTAGTCTGATGTCTCACTTTCTCCATTTTGATTCCTGAGTTTTCTCCTGGGATTTTTTTCACTGCAGTTGCAGGGCCTAATCCTGGGCTGGTAGAGAACTAGCACTTACTCTGTCCTCCTGGAGTCCGGGAGAGTCTGGAGGTGCCCAGGTGTGGAAATGTGTTTGCTCCCCTCTGCTTCTGGCACTCTCTACATCTCACACTCTAATGCCCCATCTCAGAGAGGACTTCGTAGCCAGCTGGTCTCAAGAGGCCACCCAGTCACCCTCTAAGATGCCATCTTATGTTAATTCTCTGCTTCATGTATATATGATTGTAGGATCATACAAATATCATATATGTCATATAGATTGCATGTGAATTTTATCTTTTTCACTATATAATATCAATTGGTTTTCTCAACAAGAACCTTGTCATTCTGTTTGTCATTGCATCTCAAGTGTCTAGGACACCTCTTTGCACATATACTCAATGATTAATGTCAGAATGAATAGTACTAGATTTTTATAGAATGAGCTAAAGCATCTGTATGGAACTATACTTTTCCTCTCCTCTACACAACACATTTTCTTGCCTCATACTCCTTTTCCCAGAAATTTACCACAGAAGATAAAATTTCTGCAGCCACTAAAGTGCCCCCGAACGGTATCTTGACCTAGTGGCAGACACAATGACGTGGGTACTGAATTCTATTCGGGGTGGTGAACGGATGGGTTTTCCTTGTTCTAAACCTTAAAGATAAAATAATACCTCTTCAAGAGCTCTCATTTAGCTCTGTGATCATTGCCACTACTTGAACTTTTCCCACTTGTGATGTATTGGCCCCAAATTTAATGCATCATGAAATTGAGAATCTGTTGTGTCAATATTGTTTCTAATTTCCGTCTAATTTGTATCTGTTTCTAGAATGGTAATAAAATTAAATCTAAATCATATGGGAAAAAAGACATTAGGGGCTGCAGATACACATGCAGTTTCATTAAAAGATTACGTAACACAATCAAGATTCTGAGATAATTGAAATGTAACAATCTGCAAAATTTTAATGTTTGAATGATATAATCCTATGATGAAAATACGCAGGCATAATAGTTCTGAATTCATGTGGTTTCTTATGAAGAAATGATGATTAAAGGGTAAATAAACCAATTTAAAAGTAACTATTAGGATCAGGCCCCAAAACAAAACAAATAATCTAATTACTGTCGTGTCTGAAAATAGAATTAAAAATTGTGATCTTGAGAAAGAGATTTATCATGTCATTTGAAGCAGAAGATGATAATAAACCCTTTTGGTCACATTAATTAAAGCATTTGGAACATACATGCATAGAAGACAGAAAGGAAAAGGGAAGGCAGAAAGACCTATTGTACTGAACTCAGGGCTTTTGAAACACAGAATCATCTCAGACATCTGTGGTTTGACTTATGATGTGTCTTTTATTTAGATAACTTTCCCCCAATATAACAACACTAAGGTATATATGTAGCCCTATGTAACCACATGTCCTCTTTGATGTGCCTTTGTGGTCTCTAAGTAGTAGTGAGGATGATGATTATTTGTTTAAAGTTTTACCATTTATAAAGCATAATCTCAGTTTATTATTTCACTTGAGATACTATATTGAGACAGTTTTTCTACCTATTCCAACCAATGCACTAGGAGATGAACATCATATTTTATTCACTTATATTCTTCCACTCCTTGTTACTAAGAGAGGACCACCTCCACCAAGTGAATCTTTACAGAGCAAAAGAAAAATGTCCTCCCTCAATAACAAGAAAACAAGTAAGCCTATTTTAAAATGGGCAAAGGACCTTAGACATTTCTCAAAAGAACGCATACAAATATATATTTTATATATCAACAGATTTAAAAAATGCTCAACATCTCTAATCATTAGAGAAATGCAAATTAAACCCATAATGAACCATCACTTCATGCCTCTTAGGCTGTCTATTACAAAATAGATGAAAGATAACAAGTGTTGGTGAGGACATGGAGAGAAAGGAACACTTGTACACTGTTGGTGGTATTGCAAATTAATATAGCCACTTTGGAAAATAGTATGCTGGTTCCTCAAAAAATAAAAAATAGAATTCCCATATCATCCAGCAATTCCTCTTCTGGATATATATCCAAAGGAATTGAAATCAGTATGTCAAAGACATGTCTGCACTCCATGCTCATTGTAGCATTATTCATAATATCCAAGATATGAAAGTAATTCAAGTGTCCATCAACAGATGAATGGATTTTAAAAATGTGGTATATATGTGCCTTTAAAATGCAGGAAATTCTGTCATTTGCAACAACATGGATGAACCTAGTGGACATTAAGCTAAGTGAAATAAGCCAGGCACAGAGAGACAAATATTTCATGATCTTACTTATATGTGGAATCTAAAAAAGTCAGGCTCATAGAAGTAGATAGTAGAATAGTGGTTACCAGAGGCTAAGAGTGAGGGGTAGGCAGGGAAAGGAGAGATGTTGATCAAAGGGTACAATGTTTCAGTTAGGAGGAATAAATTCTGGAGATCTGTTGCACAATGTGGTGACTATAGTTAATGTATGTTTCAAAATAGTTAAAAGAGAGAGTTTTAAATGCTCTCACCACAAATAAATGATAAATATTTGAGGTGATGAATATATTGATTAGCCTGTTTGATCATTATGCAATATATGCATTTGATGACACATCACATCGTATCCCATAAATACATACAATTATTATTTGTCAATGAAAAACAAAATGAAACAAAAAAATCTGCTCCCAGTTGAATTTTTGGCTTCACCTAGACAGCAAAGAAGTCAACAGATGCTCTTGCCTTAGAAACAAGGGCAAAAACTTAAATTCCATATTACCAACTAATTTGTTAAAGTCAATGATTTTATTTTTACTTTTTAAAAAGTTTACATATTCTAAATCATTAGAAATGGAAGTATAATTTAGCACAGCTTTCTGGAAGGCAACTTGGCAAGATGTATCAAAATCTCTCAGAATGTACATACTCTGAAAATATCTCTTCAACAACATGAAAATATACATATAAACACAGGAGACAGGCAACATATTAATATCATCTAAAATGGTGCTTAATTTATATAGAGAAAATAATTAAGACAATTATATTTTAAAAGTGGGAAGAGTAAAGGGACCTAACTGGAAGTGAGGTTTCTCCATTTTATTAGCAGATTGTAATAAATTACATCCGTACATTATAATACCTAGAGCAACTATTAAAAAAATTATAAAGCACTAACTCAAACACACTCTGAATAAATTAATATGGAATCCTACAAAGCATTCATATAATCCATAGGAAGGTAAGAAAAAGAGGAATAACAAGCAGAGAAAATAAATGGAAAACAAATAATAAAGTAATAGACTTAAGCTCTAATATATTATTGGGGGTCAGAAGTTGATACCCCAAAATATGGCACTTTGACATGCTGAAAAATCTTCAAGGTTTCTCTGACCTTACCCTCCCTTCTGTCTCTCAATCCTCTGTCTCTCCTAAAGCCCGGAATAAAGTTCTCTGAAGTCCTCTTATATGCCTAAAATCCAGACCTGCTAAAGAAGAATACAATTTACCTCCAAATCCTTCCTCGAGTTTTCATTAAACTCATATCACAGAGAGAAAGACTTAAGTCTGTCAACACATATGTCATAAATATCAACACTTTTGTCACAAACCATTGTTTGCTCTGTAGGCCCAACAGACTTTGTCCTAGGTCATTATATGTTCTTCAAACCCATTGAATTTCCCTAAAAATTATTTACTACCCCCTAAAATCCATACATCTCCATCTTCCTTTCCCTTAAGAAGTGTATATAAGCATCTGTACCCCATTGGGTGGTGGAATAATCACTCTGTGATTCCCTCCCATGCATATTAATAAATTTGTATGCCTTTTTTCTTATTGATCTGCATTTTGTCAGCTGAATTTTAGTGAACCTTTGGAGGGCAAAGGGGAAGTTTTCCTCTGACCCTATAATATCAATAATTACATTAAATGTAAATGATCTAAATATACCAAATAAAAGACAGATATTGGCTGAGTAGATTTTAAAAAATAATGATGCAGCAGTGTGCTGTCTCTAAGAAACTCACTTCAAATACACTGGTAGGTAGAAAGTAAAAGGATGGAAAAAGATATGTCATACAAACATTAATAAATAATAAAAGCAGGAGTGACTATATATGTTAATATCAGATAAAGTAGACTACAGGGCAAAGAAAATTACTAGGGGCAAAGAAAATTACTTGAGACAAAGAGGGACATTACATATAATAAAAGAATAAATCTATCAAGAAGTCATAACAATCCTAAGTATCTACACACCAGACAACACAGCCCCAACATACATAAACTAAAATCCACAGAGCAGAAAAGAGACAGACAAATCCACAGTCTTTGCTGAAGACTTCAAAATCCTCACTTTCAGTGGTTGATAAAACTACTAGCCAGAAAATCACAAGGATATATAAGAACTAAACAACGCCATCAATCAACAGAATCTAATTTACGTATATAAAACACACATACATATATATACCCAATAACAGCAAAATATATATTTTTTCAAGTACCTACATAACGTTCACCAAGATAGGCCATAAGACAAATGTCAAGAAATTGAAAAGAATAGAAATTATACAGAATATGTTCTAAGACCACAATGGGAATCAAATTAGAAATCAAAAATAGAAAGATAACAGGAAAAATCTCCAAACACTTTAAAGTTAACCAATCCATTTTTAATTAATTTGTGAGTCAAAGAGGAAGTCTCCAAAGAAATAATTGGGTAGGCCCCATTAATGAGTTTGAACCAGAATTCACTGTCAGTTATTACACTAAACCCTGTATCTTAATCCATCATGGAGCGGTGAGTTTTTAATGGAAAAATGGGAGATAGGAAGATTGAGTAAAAATAAGTACCCGTCTGCAGAAAGTGCACTGAGGAGGCCATGGGTGAATGAATGTGAAAAGAAAAATTGTAAGAGTCTTACTAATTTTTCCTGGGATAACTTTTTTTACTGCCACATTTTTTCAAGCAAGGAAAGAATGTGACACCTGATTTTATTGTCATTGAGGTAAAACTTATATAACATAAAATGAACCATTTTATACTGTACACTTCAGTAGCATTTAATACATTCACAATTTTTTTTTGAGAGAGTCTTGCTCTGTTGCCCCAGGTAGAGTGCAATGGCATTTTCACAGTTCACTGCAAACTCAAACTCCTGGGCTCATGCGATCCTCCTGTCTCAGCCTCCCGAGTAGCTGGGACTACAGGCATGCATCACCATGCCCAGCTAATTTTTTCTGCCTTTGGTAGAGGAGTCTCACTCTTGCTCGGGCTGGTCTCAAACTTCTGACCTCAAGCTATCCTCCCACCTTGGCCTCCCAGAGTGCTAGGATTACAGGTGTGAGCCACTGTGCCTGGTCATTCACAATGTTGAGCAACCGCAATCCCTAAAACATTTTCATCACCCCAAAAGAAAACCCCTTGTCCCTCTATCCTCTCACAACCACCAATATGCTTTCTGTTTCTGTGGATTTAACTATTCTGGATATTTCTTATAAATGGAATCATACGCTAAGATACCTACTTTTGAAATGTGATAGCTTTTCTAAATATCAGAAGTGAAAATCAAAGAAGGGAAGATAGAACTAGAAATATAAATTTATATTTGTAAATGACCTAATTGTAGATATCTTCCCAGCTCCCATCAACTCACCTTTCTTTGTGAAATGGCCCCATGGGACACGGAAACCATGTTTACACATTGGAACTCTGACCCCTGGCCTCAGTTGATTGAGCAAAGGTTGGGTACCCAATTCACAACAGGCCATTCAGATTGTCCCCACTAGGCATTCAGTATTGCCATTCCAGTTCAGTACGTGTGAGTTTTTGGGCCAGTGGTGCAATAAATTCAGGAGCCATTTTCAACAAGTTTTGCACAGAGAAGAAATACACATTATTCACAGCAAGAGAGTAACACAGGAAGAGTCAGACAAGAAACCATCTGAATTGAGAAAATGACCAAGAGAATAGAAACTTGGTCTCCGATAGTTTTCTAGATTCTCAATCTCTACTTTCTCTGGCTATAGCCCTGCCTTTGTGCTCCATGAGACACACCTGAAACATTGTAAGAAAATCCCCTTTTAGTGGTTTAAGCTAGATTGAGGTGGTAGCTATTATTTGGCGCAAGAGAAGTCTTAATTAAGACAATATCAAATAGGAGAAAAAATCAGAGACTGGGGACTAGAAAAAAATTCTAAAAAATTAAAAATGCTTTGAATGGTTTAAGGAATGAAAGATTTTTTACACTCTTATTTTTACACAAAATAAATTTAGGTGTTTGAAATAGACACATTTTAATTGTTCATTTACATTATTTACAGTAACATAGAAATATGGGAATGAATCTCAACAAATCAAAAACTAGTAATCACAAGACTAATAGAATGTCTGCCATTAATTTAAAAGAATTTTAATATTATTTTACAGATTTTTATATATCTCCCTAACAAGTTATAAGTTTTGAAAAAAAAGAATGTTTTTTTAACATCCTTGAGCTTGATATTTTAACTAATACATGATGCTGTGAATACCTCTGCTCCAAACAAAAATTTATGGAACGTTAACATTTGAAGAAAGATTCTTAAAACTTACACACCTACAAAATTAATAATCTTAAACTTCAAAGTAGTGTCTCCATCATGCTATTGCCCCCTAGTGGCTGATAATAAGAATATTAAGAACATGATTTGAGTTAGCATATGTGTACAATGACAGTGACAGATGAAAGAAATACAGGCAAGCCAACGGCAATGGGCATTGGACATGCCAGATCTAAAAGAATGATACATGCCATTCAAGCCAATTGTAAGAAAATTTACTTCTGTATATAGCAGGCTCCCCAGTGCATTTCTAGGAAAGGTTAAGTTTGTCTATTGGGTAACAATGAGATCGACCTCTTGCACAGGTGTTTCACTGGAAAACTAAAGAAGTCCTAAATAAAGGCCAATATGATACTTGAGGGCATGTCTGTATTTCTTTCCATCTCTTGTAAATCATGGGAAGAGAAGACCCAACTTATGAAAGCATGATTTGGAGGCCCCTGAGAAATGTGGGTGAACAAGATGAAACATCTTGTGTGATACTTTAATTATGGGTATTAGATAGCTCCTCATTATTTCCCACTGCTATAAAATGCTGTTTATGATAAGATGTCAGTGTAACATTTACTTATGAAGCATAACTCTGGCTGCTGAATTTTACGGAATGAAGATTAGAAAAGAGAGTGCTACTGAAAAGGCAGCAAGTAAATCACATATTAGTAGAGAAAGCTGACTTTTGCTGAGTAGCTCCTATGTGTTAAGCACTGGTTCCCAAATTTTGCTGCATGATAGAATCACCTGGGAATCTTTAACAAGTGTCGATGCCTGGTTGCCATGCCCTGATATTTTGACTTCATTGGTTTAGTGTTCAGTCTTGACATTGAGATTTTTAAAAGCCTCCAAGATCATTCTAATTTGCAGCAAAGTTTGAGAACCACCAGGCCAGGCCATTTTTATCCATTATCTCACTTAACCCACAGAGGAACGTGTTTTTACCGATGGGGTCATAGATGACAGCCAGAAAACTTGCCTAATTTTGAACTCCTGAGCTCAAGCGATCCTTCCTCCTCAGCCTCCCAAAAGTGCTAGGATTACAGGCCTGAGCCATCGTGCCTAGACATGGGGCTCTTATATATTCTGAGAAATTAAAATGGGACACTCCCCTGGAGGAAGGAGCCACTGCACCTGGTATAATTTTGAATAGTGAAACAGACCATAAAATTTGATCCTGTAGCTGTATAATTCCAAAGCTTGAGTTCTTTAGACTCTCCCACATTGGTAGAATTCATGGATTTTAAGAAAAATTTTCTCAATTTTCCATGTGCTAATAGCTGGTAGAGAACTTGGATTTATTTACTGGAGGAAAAATACCACGTAGATTGGACTGTTTTAAGATAAGGGTTGAT
This sequence comes from Mirza zaza, assembly GCA_008750895.1. Lineage (NCBI taxonomy): Eukaryota > Metazoa > Chordata > Mammalia > Primates > Cheirogaleidae > Mirza > Mirza zaza. Next base: position 27,012 of record VSMD01139004.1, on the reverse strand, counting down.
TCTTGGTTAAGACCAGACAGTGAAACCTATTGTAAATCCCCAAGGATATGCAGGTCAGAGTGCATTACACCATGTTTCTGGGAGCCAAGGATACATAAAGAAATGTCAAAGTTCTCTTGTCATCTTATGTGAACATTTCATGTTAAAATTACATTCAGTTCAAAAGGTTACATAGAACATAAGGAACATATTTCATTAATTCGCAAGCTCAACATTTGTCAGAAACTTGTCTCACACTCATCTTTAAAAAAATCTTATTACTTGATTTCAGAACACTTATAAGACATACTGTGACATCATCGATAGTTATTGAAAATCAGAGTTACCATAATAGGTAAAATGAACTATAGAACAAAACAACCCAAGCTAAGAAAACAAGTAAATGGGATTAAAAAATACAATCTAAGATCGGCCAGGTGCTGTGGCTCACACCTGTAATCCCAGCACTCTGGGAGGTCGAGGTGAGTGGATCGCTCAAGGTCAGGAGTTGGAAACCAGCCTGAGCAAGAGCGAGACCCCGTCTCTACTAAAATATAGAAAGAAATTAATTGGCCAACTAAAAATACACATACAAAAAATTAGCCGGGCATGCTGGCACATGCTTGTAGTCCCAGCTACTCGGGAGGCTGAGCCCAGGAGTTTGAGGTTGCTGTGAGCTAGGCTGATGCCACGGCACTCTAGCCTGGGCAACAGAGTGAGACTCTGTCTCAAAAAAAAATAAAAATAAATAAAACTTTCTGTAAAATTCAACAGAAATAGACACTTTTATGACATTATATACAGAAAAAATAAAATAGGGAGGAAAAGAGCTGTTCAGACCAAAATAAAGGAGAGAAGAAAATGCAACAACAGTCCTGGTACAATGCCAGAGCAATATCTTCAGATGCCTTGATCCACAGGGGGCTGTCTTTTCCCAGGAATGAGAAATTGACAAAGGAAGGTTGCATTTCCCACTCTTATTGTAGTACTCAATTCTCTGTGTTTAGACATATGCTACACATGTCTAACAATATTGCACATAGAGATTTATGGTTTGCTTTTTCCATATATGTCATTTTCATGTTTCTGCCAAGTGTTTATATTTATCACATTTAATAACAAAAATTTATTGTTTCATGTGGGTGTTAAAATTTTCTGAACCATTTTCTTACTGTTGTTTATGTAGGCTATGTCCAGTTTTTCAATGTCATGATGGCTCATGCCCTGTAATATCAGAACTTTGGGAGGCTTAGACAGGAAGATTGCTTCAGGCCAAGAGTTTGAGACCACGCTAAGCAACATAGTGAGACCCATCTCTACAAAAAATTCTTTCAATTAGCCAGATGTGTACCTATAGTCATAGCGACTCAGGAGGCTGAGGCAGGAGGATCGCTTGAGCCCAAGAGTGTAAGGCTGTAGTGAGCCATGATCAGGCCACTGTACTCCGGCCTGAGGGACAGTGCATGACCCTATCTGCTAAAAAAACATATAGAGGTTTATTTGACTCACAATTCTGCTGGCTGGAAAACTGGGCATCTGGTGAAAATCTCGGGCTCTCATGATGCTTCCATGCATGGCTGAAGGCAAAATGTTGCAAGCGAAGATCACTTGGTGAGAGAGGAAGTGTGTGGGGAAGGTGCTAGGCTCTTGTTAACAAGCAGCTCTCATGGTAACTAAGAGAATGATAACTTACTTCCCATTTATTCCTGAATAAATGTCTTATGGTGGCTTCAATCATAGTTTGACTGGCTATAAATTTGTAGTTACAAAGTTCTTTCCCCCCCAGAATTCATGATTTCTGCCTTTCTTTTTGCTTCTGGTATTCCTGCTCCGCTGAAATCTCACTCGCTCTCATTCTTCTGTTAAAAAATTGGTTTACATCGTCTCCGATTATCTAAAATGTGACCTTGATGTTTCTACATGTGTTTTTCTCTTTGTTTTTTTATTATTTTCCAATAACCTATCTCAGCATAACACAAGCTTTTATAATCGAAGCGCATTATCCTTCTTCAGTTCAGGAAGCGTGGATCTGTAGGCTCTAACTCTCCAGAACAAATTTCTTGGCTTCAGATGGGTGTCCGGTATCAGACTTATCCATAAAAGTGTCAGGCCTTACTTAACTCTCCCAGAGAACATCACGGTCCGAAATTGCAATGGTATACAACAAATACAAGCCTACATATTTTTAACAGAAAAACTTAACATATACACCAGATATTATGATAGGTCAGCTCTTATGAGCCCAAGTAAAATTAGTAAAAGATTGCACAGATATTGTTTAAAGAGACTAGTGTTCTGGTGTGTATGTGTCCATTCATGTCGCCCCTACTTTGAGTGCCCATGGTTCATTGATCGGTGGTACTTACATTTGTTCTTTGTCAAGGTATAATTTTCAAAAATTAAACTCATGACTTTCATACAAATATAAAATGAAGATGCCATTGATTTATAAGAGTACCAGCATTTTGTTTGTTAGTGAAGTTAAATTAGATTATTTACTTTTACCACCTTCCTGCAAACAAAAGAGGAAAGGTTCCTGGATGCTGTGCTGGTTTTCCTAAAAAGGCATTTGGTTAATTTCAATGAGCTTCCTGGTCCCATCTTACTGCTATAATTCCTCAAACCTTTGTCCTTAGTATACCAAGTATTGTGTTTTTCTTAGCATAAGGCACACTTTCACAGTAATTTTTCATGAGCTTACTGGTGTGGATTGGTCAAGCAGTGGAAAAAATGCTGCACCCCTTTTTAAGGCATTTCCTTTACAGAGTGCTTTAAGAAATCATTGCTAGTATTATAAACACCTTAATGTGTCCCCTGTTAATATGCCAAGGAAATGACAGTCCCAGAACAAAAAATCTTGTGGGTGAATTCTAGGGCACAAGAGATATGGGGAAGAGTAAAGGTCTTTTCTATATTTTTGTTAGGTAGATATGCTATTAAACAACATTTGACACAAAGAATAAGTGGAGTGTGTTATCTGGCCCATTAAAATGTGGCTTGGGAATTTATTCTTTTTAAATCAAAGAAGACAACACCTAATGGGTGTGATGTGCACTGTCTGAGGGATAGGCACACTTGAAGCTCTGACTCGGGTGGGGCAAAGGCAATATATGTAACTTAAACATTTATACCCCCCTAATATGCTGACATAAAAGAAAAGGAAAAAAAATCAAAGAAGATAGCTGGGAATATTTTATCAAAAAAGTGCCATTTAACAAAATGCCTTTGGAAATTCAAACTCAGAAAAAATAACACCCATTGGCTAATATTTCGTACATATTTTTGCAAGGAAGATTTTTTTTTATTTCAAAGTATTATGGGAGTGCAAATGTTTTTGGTTACATGGATTGCTTTTGGATTGCTTGAGTCAGGGTTAAAAGTGTACTTGTCACCCAGATAGTGTTCATTGTACCCATTAGGTGAGATATTTCTTTTTTAACAGCTTTTTTGAAGTATAGTTGACATGAAATATACTGCACATATTTTAAGCGCGCAATTTAATAAGTTTCTAAACGTGTATACACCATGAGAACATTATCACAATCAAGATAACGACTATATCCATCTCCACCAAAGACTTTTTAATCTATCACTTTGTACTCTTTCCCTCCCACCCCCGCCTTTACTCTCCCCATCAATGGACCACCACTGATCAACTTTTATCACTTTAGTTTGCAATGCATATAGAATTTTATATAATCATTACAGTATGCAGTACTTTTTGCCTGGTTTCTCTTGCATACTTACTTTGTTATCACACTTAACCTATAATGCATTGCTTTTTATTGTGGAATTACTATTCTATTGCATAGAAATACCACAATTTGTTTACACTTTTACCTCTCTATAGACACTTAGATTGTTCTGTACAGTCTGGGGCTATCACAAATAAACACTTGCATCCATAGGTATTTTTAATTTTAGCTCTTCTAACAGTGCGTAGCAGAATTCCACTGTGCACTTGGTTTGCGTTTCCCTAATGACCGACCGTGAGGGAGGCATCTTTTCATGCGCTGGTCTGCCCTCCACTTGTCTTCTTTGGTGAAGAGTTTTGGCAACTTTTTAAAGAGTTGGGTTGTTTGATTCATATTATTGGGTTTTCAGAGCACTTTATGTGTTCTATTGTTATTGCAAGTGTTTTCTCCAGGCTGTGGCTACAAATTTTATTCTCTCAACTGTGAATGTTGCTTTAGGTATAGTGATTTTGGAGTCGTATCTAAGAAATATTTGCCTAATCCAAGGTCATCCAAGGTCATAAAGATGTTCTATGTTTTCGTCTAGAAATCGTGTAGGTTTAGGTTTTGAAATTCGGCCTAGCAACTATGCTGAAGTAACTTTTGTAAAACGTGTCAGGAGCAGCGCCTCCGAGCGCGCGAAGAGGCCCCGAGCGCGCGTGCGCGGGGCGGGCGGGTGCGCGCGCACCTCCGCTTCGTTTCCCTCCCTCCCAACCCTCCACCCCCACCCCCCACCCCCACCCCTCAGCTACCGGCTGAGGCATCATGGCGGCAGCGCTTCGGCGGTGTTCTGCTTGAATCCCCGCCTGGGCCGGTCATCCACCTCACCCTCGACGTGGACGGCTTTCTTCTGGGTGAGTAATCTCCGTCTGCCTCGCGCGAGGACTGTCCTGGACGGGCGTGGGGTCGGTGCCTTGGCGGGGTCCATCAGGCCGGGGCGCCTCAGCGGGGCCGTGTCCGGCCGGGGACCCTCGGGCACTCGCTTCCAGTGGGCAGGCCGCGCGTGGGAATGGAACACGCGGCGCTCGGTCTCCGGGAACCACCGGGCGGGCGCGCAGCTCTGGGTCCTCGCCGCAGAGGGCGGCGCAGCGGGACCCCCTCCTTCTGGTTACCCACCCGGGCGGCCTTGAGCGGTGCCCAACCTCGGTTTCCCGTCTGCAGAATACTTGCCCGCCTGCTGCATGGTTGCTGCTGTGTGCGCCCCTGAATTTTAGAGGGTCTCAACCTGGAGATGTTGACCCCTGCGGTTATCTGGGCGAGTCTGGGTACACTGATTTTAAAATGTCAAAATAACCTTGCACTGTCAAGTAAAATTTAGTTACGATATATTATCCTTTTTATGTATTGTTGAATTACTTTGCCAAATTGTGTTTAGAGTTTTTGCATCAGGGATAATTAGGGATCTGAGTTTGTCGTATTCCTTTCCTGTAATGCCTTTTTCTGGTTTTGTTATGACAAGAATACTTCACTGATTAAATGAGTTGATAAGTATTCCCCCTCCTTCAACTTTCTGAAGGAGTTTGTGTAGAATTGGTATCACATCTTCCTTTAATGATTGGTAGAATTCAGTCTTGTAATGATTTGAGATTGGATTTTTGCTTGTGGAAAGGTTTTTAACTATAATTTCGATTTCTTTCATAGATGATACTAGGTCTCTCTGGAAAGTATCCAGCCATTATTATATAAAGAGAACCTGCTCAACATCGCTGTAACCTGGCAGCCAAAGAGTGGACTGGAATGTGTATGCTTGAACAATGATGGCTTCATTGTACTCATCAGTGGGACGCTAGAGATTGTAGAGTGAGCGTGTGTACTGTGTCGCGGTTGCATTCAAAATGACTGAACGAGTAGAGCAACGAATCTGCATCAAATTTTGCGTTAAGCTTCAGCATTCCTCTGCGGAAACTATTCGGATGATTCAGAAGGCTTTTGGGGTCAATGCAATGAGTGCAGCACAAATAAAAGTGTGGCACAAACGCTTCAAAGATGGTCGAGAATCTGTTGAAAGTGACCCACGTTCTGGAAGGCCTGCAACAAGCAGAACAGCTGAGAATGTTGAACGTGTACGGGCTGCAATCAACAAAGATCAGCGACTGACAGTGCGAGAACTAGAAGCTGATCTGGGGATTCCAAAAACTACGGTGTCAGAGATTTTGACGCAGGATCTTGGCATGAAACGTGTGGCAAAATGCATTCCACAGCTTCTACTACCAGAGCAGAAGGAACATTGTGCTTTATTTGCTAATGACTTGCTTCAGACTGCTACCGATGAACCAGATTTACTCAAAAAGGTCATAACCAGGGATGGATCATGGGTCTATGGCTATGATCCACAAACGAAGGCCCAGTTGTCTCAATGGAAGTCACCTGGTTCTCCACGCCGGAAAAAGGCACGGCAAGATGACAGCAAGATCAAGACCATGTTAACTGGGTTTTTTGACTGGGAAGGTGTTGCCCATCACAAGTACGCTCCTCCAGGGCAAACAATTAACAAGGAGTACTACCTCAGTGTTCTTCGTCGGTTGAGAGATGCAATGCCACGAAAACAGCCACAGCTATGTGCCACTGGTGATTGGCAGCTTCATCACAGCAACACGCCTGCCCATGTATCACATCTTGTGCAGAGTTTTTTAGTGAAACATGAAGTCACCCAGGTGACTCAGTCTGCCTACAGCCCAGATGTGGTGCCCCGTGACTTCTGGCTTTTCCCAAAACTAAAATCACCTTTGAAAGGGAAGAGATTTCAGACTGCTGATGAGATTCAGGAAAATACAACGAGGCAGCTGACGACGATTCCAACACAGGATTTTGCAGAGTGAACAGTAGAAGAGAGGCTGGGAGAACCGTGTGAGGTACCAAGGTGCCTACTTTGAAGGGGACTGAGGTGTCATTGTCCCATGTACAATGTTGTTTGTATCTTCAGTAAATGTCTCTGTTTTTCACATTACATGGTTGGATACTTTCCGGACAGACCATGTAAGGCTGCTGAGCCTGTCTGTTTTTAAGTAAGTTTCGGTATCTTTCAAGGAATTTGTTGTTTGTCAAATTTATTGGCATAAAGTTATTCATGATATTCCCTAACTTTATTCTTAATACTGGTAGAATATGTAATGATGTAATTTCTCATTCCTATTCTGATAATTTGTGTGTGTTTGCAAGTTTTCCTAATCATTCTGGCTAGAGTTTTATCAAGGTTTTTTTGTTTTGTTTTGTTTTTATCAAGGTTATTGTATTTCTCCAAAAACCAGCTTTTTGGTTTTATAAATTTCCCCTGATTTTTTGTTTTTTATTTAATTGATTTTTACTCTGATCCTTATAATTTCCTTTCTGTAGATTAACTTGTTTTTCATTTGTTCTTCTTTTTGTATTATCATAAGGTAAAAACTGAGGACACTGATTAGAGTGCTTCTTTCCAAACAGATGCATATAGTACTATAAATTTCCCACTAAGTACTATGTTAGTGGCATCTCAAAATTTTTAATATGGTATGTTTTTCATTCAGTTCAAAATGATTTTTAATTTCTCTATTATTTTTTTTTAACTGATGGATTATTTAGATGTCGATTATTTAGTTCCAAATATTTGGAGATTTTCTAGAGATCTTTCTGTTACTGATTTAAAAATAATTAATAGAATATTCCAAGTAAAGTTTTAGATATACAGAGTAGTTGGGCAGGTAATACATACAGTTACATATACCTCCACCATAGCTATCTCTCTACTCCCATACATAATTACCCTGAATTATTAACATCTTGCATTAGTGTTGTACATTTGTCACAATTAATGACCAAATATTGACACTATATTATTAACTATATGCAATAGTTTTCATTAAGGTTCACTCTTTGAGTTATATTCACGTGGGTTTTGACAATGCATAATAACATATATCCACCATTATAGCTTCATACAGGATAGTTTCATCATCCTAAAATTTGTGCTTCACCTGTTCATTCCTCTCCTTCCCCCTCAATCCCTGGTAACGTCCATGTTTGTTACTGTCTCTACAGATTTAACATTTCCAAAATTTCACATGATTGGAACCATACGTTATGTAGCCTTTCCAGACTGAGATCTTTCATTTAGCAATATATGTAACACTTTTATGATTCTTCCGTGTCTTTTTATGGCTTGATAACTCATTACTTTTTATTGCTGAATAATACTTTGTTGCTTGGATGTAAAGAGTGTTTATGCATTAAATGGTTGAAGGACCTCTAGGTCATTCCCATTTGGGAGTGATTATGAGTAAAGCTACTATGAATATTTGTGTGCAGGTTTTTGTGTGGACATAAGTTTTCAGCTCATTTGGATAAATACCTAGGAGTACAATTGCTGTATCGTAAGGTGAAACAGTATTTAGCCTGTAAGAATTGTCCAAACTGTCTTCCAAAGTGATTGTACCATTTTGCCTTCCCCCTACAAATGAATAATAGTTTCTTTTCCTTCACATCCTCACTGGTATTTGGTATTGTCATTTTTTTGAAAACAATTTAGCTGTTCTTTTTTTTTTTTTTCTTTTCTGTTGCCTGGGCTAGAGTTCCATGGCGTGAGCCTAACTCACAGCACCCTCAAACTCCCAGGTTCAAGCAGTCCTTCTGCCCCAGCCTCCTGAGTAGCTGGGACTACAGACATGCACCACCATGCCCAGCTAATTTTTTCTATGTATTTTTAGTTGGCCAATTAATTTCTTTCTATTTTTAGTAGACGCAGGTTCTCACTCTTGCTCAGGCTGGTTTCGAACTCCTGACCTTGAGCTATCTGCCCACCTCGGCCTCCCAGAGTGCTAGGATTACAGGCATGAGCCAACACACCCAATCTAAAATTTAGCCATTCTAATAGATGTGTAGTGATATCTCTGTAGTTACTTAATGACATATGATGTTGAATATCTTTTCATAAGCTTTTTTCTATCTGTATATCATTTTTGATGAGGTGTTTTCAGATTTTTTGCTCATTTACTAACAGGATTTTTTAAAAAAATTGTTGAGTTTTAAGAGTTCTTTTTATATTTTGGCTCCATGTCCTTAATATATGTGTTTTGCAAATATTTTCTCCCATCTGTGGCTTGTTTCTCCATTCTCTTAATATTTTCTTTCTCAAAGCAAAAGTTTTTAAATTTTAACAAAGACCTACGGTACCAATTTTTTCTTTCATACATTGGTGCTTCGGTATTGTATCTAAAAAGTTATTCCAAAACCCAAGGTTACCCAGATATCTTCTATGTTATTTTGTAGAAGTGTTATGTTTTGTTTAAATTTAGGCCTAAAAAGTTGAACTTACTAAAGTAGAGAGTAGAATGATGATTATCAGAAGACTGTATTGGGGGGCGGATGGGTAGTTGTCGGTCACAGGTACAAAGTTTCAGGTAGACAGTAGGAATAGGTTTTGAAATCTGTTAGCAGGGTGACTATAGTCAATGTGTATTTCAAAATAACTAAGTAAACTTCAAATGTCTCACCACAAAAATGATAGGTAATTGAGGTGATGGATATGTTATTGAGCTTCATTTAATCATTCCATATTGTATATGTAAATCAAAACATGACACTGTACCCTATAAATGTGTGTAATTATGGTTTGTCAATTAAAAATAATTATAAAATTAGGTCTAAGATTCATTTTGAATTAATTTTTGAGGAACAAGGACTGTCTCAATTCTTTTGTTTGTTTTTGGTATATAGATGTCCAGTAGTTCCATCACTGTTTTTGAAAAGTCTATCATTCCCCCATTGAATTGCCTTGGCCTTTTTCTAAAACATCAATTTACTATGTGTGCTTTGATTTGTGGGTTCTCTATTCTATTCCATTGATCAGTCTGCAAGTTCTCTAACTTTGTTCTTCCCCTCCAATATTATTGGCTATTCTATCTAGGTCTTTTACCTTTCCATATAAACTGTAGAATTAGTTTGTTAATTTCCATAAAATAACTTGCTGGTGTTTTGACTGGAATTGTTTTTATAGATTTAAGTAAGAGCATTGGCATCTTAGCATTAAGTCTTATATATGAATATGAAAAATCATTTCTTTATTCCTTTCAACAGAGTTTTGTAGTTGTCTTTATATAGATCCTGCCTATAGTTTATTATGTCTTAAGTATTTGATATTTTTGATAACAAATATAATTTGCTAATGCAAATGGTATTGTGTTTTTAATTCCAATTGTTCATTGCTGGTATATAAGAAAGCAATTAATTTTATATATTTACCTTATATCATTGCAAACTTGTTATAATCCAGAGGTTTTTTGGTTGGTTCTTTGGGATTTTCTACATAGAAAATCAAGTTATCTGTTAGCAAAGATATATACCTATATATACCAATCTATATACCTTTTCTTTGCTTTTTATGTCCTGTGGCATTAGTTAGAATTCCAATACGATGGTTAGGAGCTGTGCTCCTGATCTTAGAGGTAAAGCATCCAGTTTTTCACATTATGTATGTTACTATGTATAGAGGTTTTTTTGGTAGATATTCTTTATCAATTTGAGAAATTTCCATTGTATTCCTGGTTTGCTGAGAGTTTTATTCACACATGAGTATCAGATTCTGTCAGTGCTTTTCCTAAATCTATTAAGATAATCAAATGATTTTTCTTCTTTAGCCTGTCTGTGTAATGGATTATTTTAAATGTTGAACCGAACTTGCATAACTGGAATAAATCCCACTTGGTCTTGGTGTAGAATTCATATTATGTATTGCTAGATTCAGTTTGCTAATATTTCTTTAAGAAGTTTTGCATCTATGTTCATGAGAGGTATTGGTCTATAAATTTTCTTTCTTTTAATGTCTTTATCTGGCTTGGCTATTAGGACCTCATAGAATGTGTTGGGAAATGTTCCCTCTGCCTCTATTTTCTGGAAAAGATTGTAAATAATTAGTATGGTTTCTTCTTTAAATGTTTGGTAGAATTCACCTGTGAAATTATCTGGCCCTAGTGCTTGCTTTCTTGGAAGATTGTTAATTATTCATACATTACTATACCAGATATAGACCCATTCAGATTATCCATTTCTCTTTTTAAAATAAATGTGTCTCCTCGAAATTCAGGTCCTGAAAACTAATCCCCAATGTGATGGTATTTGGAGGTGCTTGTAGGAGATACTAGGTCATGAAGATGGACCTCTCATGAATGAGATTAGTGCTTTTATCAGAGGCCCTTAACTCCTTCTGCCATGTGATAATACAGTGAGAAGACACCCTTCTATGAACCAGGAAGCAGATCCTCACCAGACACCAAATCTGCTGGCACCTCGAATTAATCTTGGACTTCAGCCTCTAGAACTATGAGAAATAAATTTCCGTGTTTATGAGATATATAATACCTGGTTTATCGTAGTTTTTTCTTTTTTTAAAATTTCAAAATATTAATATTGTTGTTATATGGATACCTTTTATAATGCTTAAATCAGGGCTTTTAGTGTGCCCATAACCCAAATAGTGTTCATTGTATCTGATAGTAGGTTTTTACTCTTCCCCTCCTTTTAAGTAAAAATGGGAAGAAGGTAAAGCTGCAAGATGGGAAATATTTTCACCCATTCTCCCTAATACTTTTCAGAGCACATGCCATGCGCTGGTTACAAGCTGCTACAGGAGGCTCCTGTGTTGTGAGTCCCCATTTTTCACCCTCTGCAGATGGATCTGTTAGCCACATGACTCCACAGGTCTTTCTATTGAAGAGGCATTGTCTGCTTCCCTTGACCCTTGGCTCTTGAGTCAATGGCATGCCAGCTAATGTGACACATGAGAAGGCTAAGGACAGACTTGGGGGGTTCTGTGCTACTGTTGTTGAGCATGTGGATGGGCTCTGGCTGGATGATGAGGTGGGAGCTTAATCATCCCAGATGGGGCTATCCTGGACCAGCCAACAGCAGCTTCTCTGGACAGGTGAGTGACCCAGGTGAGACTGTTGAGCTGGAGCAGGGCCCTGTAGGCCTGTGAGCTCAGGTGTTGTTGCAGGTGATGGGGGCTGTGTGGTCCTAAAGCATCATTGTAGTGGGAGAGAACAAATAGTTACAGCTACCCATAGTTTTTAATGATCATTTGTCAGTAAAATTTCTATGTTAGAATAGTTGTAGCAAATTAGATGTCAATAGATTCAATACATTTCTAGAGTTTCTGTATTCCTTTTAAAAAATAGCTTTGAGATATAATTCACCTATTTAAATTGTACAATTCAATGATTTTTGGTGTATTTATAAAGTTGTACATTCAACACAATCCGTGTGAGAACATTTTTACTCCAAAAAGAAATTTCACCCCACTCAGACATAATCCTCCAACTTTCCAACCCCTCTGGCTCTAGGCAACCACTAATGTACTTTCTATCTCTATAGATTTGTCCTTTCTGGACATTTCATGAAAATGGAATCATGTAGGCTCTGATCCTTTATGACCAGCTATTACATACTTTCACTTAGTATGTTTTCAAGGTTCATCTGTATTGTAGTTTGTGTCAGTATTTCCTTCATTTTGTAACTCAGTAATTTAGTAATTAACATTAATCTAAATTAAGATCTGTGTATATACTAAAGTTATAACTTTTATAGCTATAAGGCCATTTTTTAGTTTTATATAGTGGTAAAATGTACATAACGTAAAATTTACTATTTTAAACATTTTTAGGTGTACATTTAGTAACATAAAGTACATTCACATTGTTGTACAACCCTCACTGCTATGCATTCCCCGAATCTGTTCATCATCCCAAATATATACTCTACCTATTAAACAGTAACTTCCCATCCTTCCTCCCCATGAGGCCCTGACAACCACTGTTCTACTTCCTGTTTACATAAATTTACCGCTTTTAGATACCTGATCTAAGTGGAATCACATCATATTTTATTTTTTCTTTATTTCTATTAGTATAATCTTTTCAAGGTTCATCCATGATGTAGCACATATCAGAATTTCCTTCTTCTCTAAGGCTGAATAATATATTTTATGGATATATCACAATTTGTTTATCCATTCTTGTGTTGATGGACATTTGGGTTGTTCTACCTTTTGACTATTGTGAATAATGCTTCTATGAACATTCATATGCAAGTTTTTTTATAGGTGTACATTTTCATTTCTTTTTGTGAAATAATGAGAAATACATATACATTGGTCTCTGCCCCTGGTTACTGACATAGAGCTCCTAAATCCCTCAGAATTTCCTGGGTGTTAGGAGCTTCTTTTTTTTTCTAGGAGGAGACTCTTGTTGGGATCCTGGATGGGGGTTGGTCACAAGAAAGACAAGCCATGATTGGAAGCTTGAAACTTTCAGCCTCCTCCCCACCATTCTCTGGAGAGGGGGAACGGACTAGAAATAGAGTTAATCAGTCATGCCTACATGATAACATCTCCATAAAACTGTTGGGTTTGTAAAGCTTCCCAGTTAGTGAACACATCCATGTGCTGGAAGGGTCATGCACCCCAACTCCACAGGGACAGAAGCTCCTATGCTCAGGACCCTTCCAGACCTTGCCTTATGTATCTCCAACTGACTGGTCATCTGTACCCTTTATCATATCCTTTATTGACATAATAAACCAGTGAGCAGAAGTATTTCCCTAAGTTCTGTGAGCCATCCTAGAAGATTATTGAACCCAAGGAGGGCTCATGGGGGCCCTGACTTACAGACAGTCTGTCAGAAACACAGAGCACAGCCCTAGGCTTGCAGTTGTCTCAAGTGGGGAGCAGTCTTGTGGAAGTGAGCCCTCAACCTGAGGGGTCTCCACTAACTCCAGTTAGTGTCAGCATTGAGTTAAATTGTAGGATGTCTGGTCAGTATCCACCACATAATTGGTTGTTTGTGGGCTGAAATTCCTCACATTTTGGTTGTAGAAATGTTCTTTATTGAGTGATGATTGTGAGAGATAGAAAAAATAGTTTTGTTTTTGTATACATACCTCAGAATGAAATTGCTGGATCATACACTATGTTTAACCATTCTCAAATGGTTAAGGAAACTGCTAGATTTTGTTCCAAAGTGGCTGCACCATTTTCATTTCCACCAGCAATCTATGAGGGCTCCATTTTCTCCACATCCTCAACAACATTTGCTATTATCTGCCTTTTTTTAGTTGTAGCCATCATTGGTGAGTTTCAGTATTCTTAAATTCTGCACAATTGGAGCATGCATGATCTCTCTTCATGGGCCATCTGGATACCTGGATTCTATGTTTATACTGTGAAACTTTTTTTTGTAAATGTCTTTTCCTTTATATTCCATCATTTTTCAGTATGTCCCCTTTAGGAATTACTATTAAAGGATTTGAGAAGAAAACAATGCAACGTATGCAACTTTTCTTTCATCATTTAAATCTGTTTAATTCACTTGCTTAGTATAAGGTCACTTTTTCTGTGATGATACTTGAACTAAGATTCCTCCTTCCAGGTTGCCAGTTTATGGTTTTATTTATCTGCCAATCATAACTCCCAAATCTCCAAGTAGTATATGTAATAAAATGCTGACATGATAGCTAAAGCGTTTTTTTTTAAATTTTAGCATATTATGGGGGTACAAATGTTAAGGTTACATATATTGCCCTTGACCCCCCAAGTCAGAACTTCAAGCGTGTCCATCCCCCAGATGGTACCCATCGCACTCATTATGTATGTATATACCCATCCCCTCCTCCCCCCTCCCACCTGCCCGATGCCAGATAAATGTTATTCCTATATATCCACTTAGGTGTTGATCAGTTAATACCAATTTGCTGGTGAGTACACGTGGTGCTTATTTTTCCATTCTTGGGATACTTAGTAGAATGGGTTCCAGCTCTATCCAGGAAAACAGAAGAGGTGCTATATCACCATTGTTTCTTATAGCTAAATAGTACTCCATGGTATACATATACCACATTTTATTAATCCACTCATGTACTGATGGGTTTTTATTAAAATAAAGAATCATTAAATGAGTTGAGAAAACAAATCTTTATAACAGCTTTCATTATATGTAAATATTTTCTTCAAATCTTATTAGTTATTTCTGTCTTCCTCCTTTTCAAAAGAAAGATAAAAAAGATTTACTAGCATCAGTGCTCAGTACTATGTGCAATGCAGTGCTGATGCTCATGCATCACTAAAGTCACCTTGCCTGGCCTCTTCACCTTAGACTGAAGCCTCTTGAACTGTTCTGCTGCCAAGAGTGTGAAATAAACACAAGAACAGAGAGATGGTGGAAGATTCCTGCCAACCTCCCCTGCCCCAGCATCTCCAGGAACAAGGTAGGTGCTCTGGCCCATCTCCCACCCCCCCACTGGGGAACCCTGGTAGGGCAGCCTGGCCCTGGGAGCTCTCTCTGCCATCACCACTGGGGAGGAGGAGGCTGGTGGAGGGTGAGGGTAGGGGAGTGGGGAGTGGCTGCAGGTTAGATCTCTGGGAAAGAGGAGAGGAGCAAGCCAGAAGCCCCAATTAAGGCAGAGCATTGGGTTTTAAGGTGGGGGAGCCTTAGTGAGTGTGAACGTGGACCCTGTCACCAGAGCCTTTCTTTTCTTAGGATGCTCATTCTTTTGTCTGCTGAGACCTGTACAACAGAAGTGTTGCAGCAATGTGCACAGCTAGTGTTACAGCTTTTGACCGGGGAAAGAACCGAGTGGCACACGAAGAGTCGGAGAACAGCCTTTATTCTTCCACAGCACACCTAGTGTTACAGCTGTCTTCCGGTCTTCTGACCCTTCCGCCCTTCTTTGTGCTCCCCCTGCTTTTATACCCTTGATAGGGCTCAAAAAGCATCCAGTCAACTACAAGCTTTAACATCCAATCAACATCAAGCTTTAACATCTAATCAAAAACACTGGGATTCAAAAATTACCCAATCAGGATCACACAAGCAGTGTGGCTGTAATCTAGGCGGCAGCACGTGGGCCCGGCCTCATTCCAGCCGGTGGGGCCCCAGGCGGCTCTCTGCCTCAGGCCGGCCCCAGCAGCGTGCCCTCCAACTGGCCACGCGCAGCGCTGGCCTGCGGAGATGTGGGGCGACGTGGCAGCAAGCGGCCGCATCCCAGCGCCCGACATTTTCCGTATCAGAAGCAGGAATGCTGGTGAATTCAGCTAATCTTTTAAAATTTATACTGAAAATCAGAATTTAGTATTAATATTTACATGTGGAATCACTGACATATTTCTGAAAATGAGGTACTAAAAAATATCTCAAAGTCCCACCACAGAGATAGAGGGGCCTAACACTGTTAAGTGTTTCTCTTGTTAAGTCTAAAATACACAGAGCATGTTTTGCCTTTTTGCTGCTGTATTGAATAATCATTGCTAAAGCTCATGTTCTAGTGAAACCTAAAATTAGCATGCGAATATTGAGAGATGAGGGAACCTAAGGAGAATAGCATGAGATAATGAGAGAACAACAGGCCAAAGCATTTGTTATTTTTTAGCATAAAAGCATTTTGTAAGAATTATGTCTGTAAAGGAAGTAGCTGCCAACCTGGCTCAGTCCTGCATAGGCATGGATGTTTCCAGTTGGTGCTTCGCTGAATCAGGGTGACTGGAGAACTCCCAAGGCCAGAGTGGGCTCATTGTTAGGGTGGAAAACTTAGTAGGTTTTCCACAGTGCAGGTGGAGAAAGATTTCTCACTCAGAGATTAAGTTATAAAAGTAAAATTTATTTTATCTTTTAGAAGGACAGAGAGAATTGGGGGGAGGAGGAGAAAGAGAGCAGAGAGACTGCGTGGCACCCCAAAGAAAGAGAAGAGAGATGCCAGCCTCCAGGCCAGGTGGTTTGCTGCTTTTATGGGGACAAAGAAAAAAATCGTAATTATTGTGAACTATTTAGCAGGCAGTCTTTAGACATCAAATCATCCTTCTTTCTTATTTCTTCTGTTCCTGGAGACTTGGTTATCTCAGAGATGTAGCCAGGCCTGTCATAGGGGATGTGATTCCTGTCGCTGAGATGTGGTTTGGGGCAGGAAACTAAGGCCTCAAGTTTACCCACTGCTGTCTCTCTGGGCGGTTCTCTGGAACACGTTTAGGCTACAGAAACAAATTCTAAAGCTGTGAGCTGGTGAAATGTAAAGAGAAAGATTTACATTTCTTTTCTTTTGACAGTTTGTGAAAACAAGAGTCCCAGCAGGGTCCATCTTCCAAGGTAATCAGCCTGGTGTAGGAAGGCCAGCCAATGAGCAGCCTTGCCCAGGGAGCAGGTGGATGGGGCTTCACTCATTGCTGCAGTGAACCTTGTTAGGGATAATGGTCACAGATACAGGGGTGTGTCTGCCAACTGAAAGGAACCTTCAATGAACTAGTAAATAGGCCCTTTTTGTAGTATTTGAATGCACTTCCCAGGAATCATAAAGGTCAGGATGTTTTTGGAAACTTACAGAAAATGAAAACATTTTCTCTTAAAACAGCTTCCATAGTTGCACAGAGTGACAGGCCAGGACAGAGCCAGGTTGTGTGAGGTCTGAAGCTTGTGCAATTTTGGGAGACTTTTTAATCAAAAGCAAACAAAATGATGCCCGATGACACTTTCTCAGTGGCCTTGCCAGGCCCAGAGGGTGTTCTGGGGAGAACCCAAGCACCATGGGCCTCAAGGAAGTCTACCTCTTTGTGTTGATTTTGGGGGAAAATCATTCAAGTGTACTTAATAAAGGACATATTCACTAATGGTTAAAGTCTCAGTGGAGTAAATTTTAAGTTGAACTTTTCCTTTTAAATCAGAATCTGTTTGAATAAAAAAGCATAAAATATTAATAGTTTAAACGATTTGTAAGTAATAGATCCAGGGTTTACTTTTAGCTCTGTGTATCTGAATAACAAAGGTGAAATTAACCTTTGGATATGCCACCACTTATTTTTACAACCTTTGAAAGATTGATTTCAACACACAAAGTTCTTTAGAGTAACTTCTAAATTATATCCACTTCCACCTGCTTCTGGGACCTGCTGTTGGGGTGATTGTTTTAGGCATTAGCTGCTTTGTATGGAATACCTTTAAAAGCTGCATTACATATGTCCGAATATTTCCGAAAGGCATAAGACCAAATGTAATATGTTCCTTCAAAATACAGATACTTATTTTTCCTAGTTTGAATTCTATGGCATTGAATTATATGCTTTAAGTCTCTTTTATCATGAGTTAAGAAAAATGATACACAACTTGTAAATACTGCAAAAGAGGGCATTAACTAGCATTGAGACAGGGAACTGGCAGGTACTGCTTTAGGAAGTGCCTTGGGCATTGCTTTGGGCATTGCTGAAGCATTGCCTGAGTCGGGAAGTCTCAAAACAAAGTTTCAATTTCCCTGAACACCAGGTGGCTCCCAGCATTGGGAGTCACTTTCCTGCGTCAGCATGCCCTCTCAGTGTTGTACAGGTGCATTGTTTGACAGGCCCCCTTGGTTGCATAATTATCCAGGAGAATGCTCCTATGTCTGTTTTGCTCATTTACTGTTTTAATTAGAGTTTAGAAACTGCTATGTTCCCTGTTAAATCGATTTCTTTTTTTCACACACACAAGGTAACTACAAAGGTTTTATTGCCCTGTGGGACAATTAATCAGCTTTTTTGTAACCTAGCAATCTCGGTCTAACATTCTTTTATAAATGCCTGTAAATTCAAGTTTCTTAAAATGCTCTTTTACTGGACTGTTTATTAATGTGTTAATAAATCTTTAGCGGGCCTTTGTTCTATAGTTGCTTAGGAGTCAAAAAATTTGCTTAATTGTTTTTAACTTTTTGAAAATAATACTTTGACATAAGGGTTGCACACACCCCCCGTACACCTAGCATTGTGACAATGAGTGCTTAGTTTGGTTGTTGCTTCATAATAAACTTCCTTTCTGGTTGATTAGAAACTTTAGTCTTCAATAATTAAACAGGAAGTCTGGCTGGAAATAGGAGGTAAAAATACCTTCCTTAGTTTTCAGATAATGTGTATTTTCAAAATACTCATGAAAAGCAATTGAAGTATAAAACATTTGACATTTTAAGTAGTTTAAAATTCGAAACTATGGGCCGGGCGCGGTGGCTCACGCCTGTAATCCTAGCTCCCTGGGAGGCCGAGGTGGGCGGATCGTTTAGAGCTCAGGAGTTCGAGACCAGCCTGAGCAAGAGCGAGACCCCATCTCTACTATAAATAGAAAGAAATTAATTGTGCAACTAATATATATAGAAAAAAAAATTAGCCGGGCATGGTGGCACATGCCTGTAGTCCCAGCTACTTGGGAGGCTGAGGCAGCAGGATTGCTTGAGCCCAGGAGTTTGAGGTTGCTGTGAGCTAGGCTGACACCATGGCACTCACTCTAGCCTGGGCAACAAAGTGAGACTCTGTCTCAAAAAAAAAAAATTAGAAACTATGTAATTATTATATACCCATTTAAGAGATGGGTTATAGAAAATATTTTCTCCAAGGTTATAAATCACAAATGAAAAAGGTATATTATATGTTATCTGGTCTGTGGCTTTTTTTTTTTTTTTTTTTGAGACAGAGTCTCGCTTTGTTGCCCAGGCTAGAGTGAGTGCCCTGGCATCAGCCTAGCTCACAGCAACCTCAAACTCCTGGGCTCAACCAATCCTGCTGCCTCAGCTTCCCAAATAGCTGGGACTACAGGCATGTGCCACCATGCCTGGCTAATATTTTCTATATATATTAGTTGGCCAATTCATTTCTTTCTATTTATAGTAGAGAGGGGAGTCTCGCTCTTGCTCAGGCTGGTTTTGAACTCCTGACCTCGAGCAATCCGCCCGCCTCGGCCTCCCAGAGTGCTAGGATTACAGGTGTGAGCCACTACGCCTGGCCTGGGCTGTGGCTTTTATTAAATTTTTATTTGGTGGTACTTCAGGCTAAGATGTAGTGAACATAAATGTACAGGGAGGGTGTGTCAGTTATATCTAACTCATGGAGAGAAACATGAAAATGTTTGCTTTTTTAAAGACAAATACAACATTTTGGGTGTGCCATTGTAGGGATATTATAAGTGGTGTGTCAGATATTTAAATTTATGTGCATTCCTAAATTTTAAGATGTGGCTTTCAGAAACTGTATCACTTATGGTTCCATCACTTGACTTAATGGTTATCATCTGTGGAGAAGGAATTTTTAATGCCATGTGTTTCTTGTGCCACTGTTGGAAGAAGGGACTTGCAAACATGTTTTGGAATCTATTGTGGTTTGGATAACATTATGTGGCCTCTCAAACGCTGTGGAGTAGGCTGAGGTCTCTGTATGCTCCTTGCAGTGTCATCCCATTGCCTAGGGTATTCAAGATCCAACAGAAAAGTTCTCTGGAACTTGTGAGCAGGCAGTGAAGGGACTGCTTAGATTAATGCAGGAGTGACCTGCTGCCTTGAGATATTAAACCAGGTGCTCCCTGTAGTACTCAAAGTTGTAATTAGTTTTTTTTTATTTCAACACCTATGAATCTTTAGGCAACCAGAGCGCTTGGTAAAGTTTGACTAAAAACAGTATTTCTAGGAGTGGTGGAGTGATGGGAGAAGTGACAAAATCATCACTGTGTGTACATGTGAGTATACTGAGTGTCACTGGGAGGGTGGTTGGGTAGCGAGTGCTCTGAGGGAGTTCAAAACCACTGTCAATAGTTGCAAGAGAGGCACTTACTGGAATCGGCAGCAATCAAGGTGGTTGAAATTGAGTTATTTTGTATTTACTTCCTTGCAAAATGGATATAATTTGATTTGGATTTCTGAGTGTATGAGCAATTAAAAAAATAACACATATGCCCAGACCCAGTTGCAACCATTGCCTTCTCCTCCGAGGTGCTTTCTTTGTGTTCTGTTAGTAGGACATTAGCATGTAGACAGCTGCTCCTAGGCCTTGTGATGGAATACAGCAATAAGATAAGGAATGGCCAGTAGGATTTTGGTTTAAAGGCCAATAGATATAATAATGGGGATCCAACTAGCATTGGAAAATAATTCCATAATTTGATCCAGGACAAAGAAAGTGATTTTAATCAAAACTTTTATTGTGAAAGAAAATATTTTAAGAATTATTGACTATTTTGTGTCTCAGAGTTAGCACTTTAAGAAAAATAATACATGTCTGTATTTGTCTGTTCAAATGTTTGGAGATTATCCAAGTTAAAGATTTGTTGTATAGTTTATATTTACTGAGTTTTCAATGTTTTGAAAGGAGTATGAGCAAATTGCTACACCAAAAGAAATACAGGCCGGGCGAGGTGGCTCACACCTGTAATCCTAGCACTCTGGGAGGCCAAGGAGGGCGGATTGCTCGTGGTCAGGAGTTCAAAACCAGCCTGAGCAAGAGCGAGACCCCCTCTCTACTATAAATAGAAAGAAACTAATTGGTCAACTAATATATATAGAAAATATTAGCCAGGCATGGCCGCACATGCCAGTAGTCCCAGCTACTCGAGAGGCTGAGGCAGCAGGATTGGTTGAGCCCAGGAGTTTGAGGTTGCTGTGAGCTAGGCTGATGCCAGGGCACTCACTCTAGCCTGGGCAACAAAGCGAGACTCTGTCTCAAAAAACAACAACAACAACAAAAACATGAAATACAACATAAAAAATAGAAAATAAATGGCTGTGTAAGCTCATCAAGTTAGCTAAGGGCTTCACATCTATGATTCTTGGGCCTCTCTGCAATGTTGTATTGGTGTGTGGAAGTTCTGATCAAAACAGCTTGTGAGCCTTGATGTTTCAGAGCAAATTTCTTTTCTATGGTGTGAAATGTGCATTCATTGCTAGGAGTTTAAAAAATGAGGATGGGAGAAGGATAAGTTGCATAGACCTTGAAGTATGTTTAAGAGGATTTAAGAGAACACACTAAATTACTATTTGCTTTCTTAAAGTTAGAAGAAATATTTCTGGAAAAAAATTTTCAGACATAGAAGACAATACAGTTAACAGATTTTAGGGTGGAGACAGGGATTTAATTTCTAATTTGGGAGCTATACTAATTCTCTAAGCCCTCTAAAAGCCAGGACCTCTGAAAGACAATATCCCTAAAAGGGATGCAGAGAAAAAACTCTCTCCCATAGACAATATCTGTGGGGAAATTTCTGATTTTACTGTTGGCTCCAGTATGGACTTTGGATAAAAACAAAACAAATCAAAACAAAAAACTTTCCCCAGTGAATTTTAAACCATAAATTAGGGCTGGTCAACTTTATATTCAGTGTGTGGCTCCCAAATTCACAAGCTGAATATTTTAAGTGGTCTTTATTTGGGGGGCACCTGTCAGAACCAAACACTCTGCTAGTAGTGTATGGATTGATACATTTCAAATTCACTCCTCTAGGCTCACACATCCATTTCTAGGAAATGTGCTCATGATAAAAATAAAAATAAAATGCATGAGGTGACAAACCACCATGAAGGAGAATCAGCAGAAATAACAAACTATCAAAGGAGATAAAAATAAATGTAGATATTGAACATATATTTGGAATATAAAATTTATTTCATATGTTTAAAGAGATTATGGAATGGAAAGAACAATAGGTTTATTCTCTCCATCAAAATGATTGAGTAGAATTGAAAAAGAACAATATCTAGAAATCAAAATTGAAATCACTGATATAAAAAATTCAGTGGATTTTGAAACAGCTGATTAGACAGGAGAAGAGAGCCTCAGCAAATTAGAAGACAGATCTGAAATAAATAAGTATCATGAACCACAGAGAGACAAAGAGCTGGAAAATATGAAAGAGGTTAAGGGACAGTAGGATGAAGAGAGTGACAAGGTCCGTGTATTTGATCTGAGTTCTCAAAGAGCATGGGGGAAAAAAATATTTGTAATTTATGGGAACGTCCCAGAATTGAAGAGTCACCAATCTTTAGATTCATGGAGACATTCAAGTCCCTAGTAAGAAAAAGAAATCCAGACAGGGTTTGGTGGTTCACACCTGTAATCCTGGAACTCTGGGAGGATCACTTGAGGTCAGGAGTTCAAGACCAGCCTGAACAAGAGTGAGACCCTATCTCTACTAAAAATAGAAAAATTAGCCAGGTGTAGTGGTGCTTGCCTATAGTCCCAACTACTCGGGAGGCTGAGGCAGGAGGATTGCTTGAGCCCAGGAGTTTGAAGTTGCAGTGAGCTAGACTGATACCATGGCACTCTAGCCCAGGCAACAGAGCGAGTGTGACTCTGTCTCAAAAAAAAAAAAGAAAGAAAGAAAAGAAAGCCACATCCACAGCAACACCATATGGGAACTGTACCATACCAGTATCAAAGAGAAGATGTTAATAGCAGCCTGAGATAGAAATAACAAACAAACAACAATGAAATGCACAGACCTGTGAACTCTCACAAGTTCTGAGAGGAATTAATTTTACCAACCAAGAATTGTAGACTCATCTTTCCAGAATGAAGTGAGATAGGCATTCATGGAAAAATAAAATCTTTAAGAGCATTTAACACCAACAAACCTTCACTGAAGAAATGCTAATAGATAAGTTTATTAAGAAAGGAAAAGCAGAGGGTGGTTATGATTAGTCAGAGTCTAGTAGCTGGTGAGCCAGTGACATTTCTGAAAATCTAATCATGTATTTGAAACAATAATAAAGCTGCATGTATAACAACATCTGGGTGTAGTTGGTGTAATTGAAGAAAAGACAATATTAAATCTAAGTGAACAGCTGAAAATAGATATGAAAAGGGGGTGATCAGAGTTAAAGCATTCTACAATCCCTGCAGCATCTTGTGGAGGGAGTTAACATTGGTTTAATTTTAGGCTTTGTTAAATTGTTAGGCAGAATGCAGCATAAAATTTCAAGAAGGACCACTGAAAGAATAGTAATAGGATGTGTAGATTCCAAACCAATAGAAGGGAAACAAATGCAGTTGGTGGTGCTGGGGGAATTTCAGTCTATTGAAAAGAAAGTACAAAGGAAGGGAAGAAAAAGCTGGATAGCATAAAATAAAGCAGAAGGATAAGGATATAGAAGAATAAATTATTTCCCACTTCGATTTTTATGGACATATATAAGAATTAGGGAATATTATACAGGCTTTTCAATTACATAGGGAATACTTACAAGTTTACTTAGCCATACGGACAGTTTCAGTAAATTTCAAAGAATTAGTAACATAAAATAACAGAAAACTCCCTAAAACTGAAAAAGATAATGTATTTTGATTATAAAAGCTTGTGTTATGGTTTCAGGGCATTCCACCAAAACCCACCTGTTTTGCTTCTCCCACTCCTAAATTGAGCAGCTACTAATACTCACAGCTGATGAGGTGATTTTGGGTCATACTTCTGATTCGCTGACTGCTATGTAAATGAGGTGACTTTTGTGAAAACTTGCCATTGGCTAACTGTAACCCCCAAAAAGGTATAAAACTAAAAGAAAACGAAAAAGGGGCACTCAGAGTTTGGTGGCAGATATGCCTCTCTGAGCCCGCCGGCGAAATAAAGCTGACTCTCCAGCTGTCCGTGTGCTGCTTGGGTTTTTCTTCGGCCAAGAGCTGTTCACACCTGCCGGAACAATGGTGAGATAGGTTATTGGAAAAAATAAAAAACACACCTAGAAACATGAAAGTCACATTTTAGATCATTGGAGATGATGTAAACCAATTTTTTAATAAAGGAATGACAGCGAGTGTGATTTCAGCAGAGCAGAATACCAGAAGCAAAAAAGAAAGGCCGAAATAGTTCTGGGGAAAAGAACTTTGTAACTAGAAATTTATAGTCAGTCAAACTATGATTGAAGCCACCATAAGACATTTATTCAGGCCAGGTGTGGTGGCTCACGCCTGTAATCCTAGCACTCTGGGAGGCTCACTTGAGGATCACTTGAGCTCAGGAGTTTGAGATTAGCCTAAACAAGAGCAAGACCCTGTCTCTACTAAAAATAGAAAGAAATTAGCCAGACAGCTAAAACTCTATATAGAAAAAAAATTAGCCAGGCATGGTGGCGCATGCTTGTAGACCCAGCTACTTGGGAGGCTGAGGCAGAAGGATTTCTTGAGCCCAGGAGTTTGAGACTGCAGCGAACCATGATGGTGCCCCTGCACTCCCAGTCTGGGCAATAGAGTGAGACCCTGACTCAAAACAACAACAACAACAGCAACAACAATAAAAACACATGAGTTTTAGTCAGACCCTTGGTTTTGAAATCCAGCCCGAACATTTACTAGTTGTGTGACCTGTCAAGTTATCCTTTCTGTGCCTCGGTTTCCTTATTGGTAAACTGGGGCTAACACCTCACAGGACTATTGGGCGGATTGACTTCATGCAGATAAAGCACCCAACACAGCAGCAGACAAAGACACATGGCTCAATAAATTATCACTTCCCTTTGTTATTGTAGTGAACAGGAAGTCTCCAACCTTGCTATAATTTATTTTTTCTAATTTATAGGATAAAACAACCTGGTTTTTTCATTTATTCCATTTTGATCTTGGCTTGAAATCTTAAAAATTGGAAATGCTGTAAGAGATTGGTGGTTATCATCCTCATGAGGATGTATGCTTTAATAACAGAATAGATCAGAATTTTAAAGCCTACTGATTTTAGAAAACAAAAGCAGAAAACTAGTGATCTTTATGATAAATTTAGAATAATAGAAATACTTTTTAAAATAGTATCGGGAGATTTCATTGTCAGATATAACATTATTTACTAATCATTCCTTATTAATAGACTGGCTGTTTTCAAATATTTGGTATATGAGTCTCTTCAAAACTTTTTTACAGGCACGGTAGCTCACGCCTGTATTCCTAGCACTCTGGGAGGCCAAGGCAGGAGGATCGCTTGGGGTCAGGAATTCGAGACCGGCCTGAGCAAGAGCGAGACCCTGTCTCTACTAAAAATAAAAAGAAATTAGCCAGACAACTAAAAATCTATGTAGGAAAAATTAGCCGGGCATGGTGGCACATGCCTGTAGTCCCAGCTACTTGGGAGGCTGAGGCAGAGGATTGCTTGAGCCCAGGAGTTTGAGGTTGCCATGAGCTGGGCTGATGCTGCAGCATCTCTAGCCTGGGCAACAGATAAGACTCTGTCTCAAAAAAATGAAAACTTTTTTTACTTACCTACTCTCTCCCAAAATATGGAAAGCTCAGATATCCTCTTGTACATTTTTTAAGTCGATATCTAAATTTTTCATTATAATTACCAAGTATGTAATTTTGAGAGGGAGTGTTATAAATACTGACATTTTAAAATAAAATTTTTAGATCAGCTTTGAATGTGTTAAATGAAATACAAGTATCATTGCTTTTTCATACCCACCATTATTCACTCACAGCTCTTCTTTGACAGAAACTTTGTATTATTTCCCTTTCCTCCTTGAATTCCTTTCTTGTAGTTCCTCTACAGGATTTTATCATAAAATGATTTATTTTTATTATACACATTTTCAAGTTTATCATACTTATCTGCAACAAAATATTTATATAAATTGGAGTTTTAAGCTTTTTGTTAAATCTCAAAGTATAAAATTTTCTCCTATGATGAGTTTTCACATTTATTAGCATATATTATTGATCAAAACAGATATTATAAATTTTGATTAACATTACTTTTTATGTTAAGTTACTGAAATTACTTTTATTTGATGAGAGAGATGGGATTCCCCCCCCCCCCCAATTTATGTATGTTTGGATCAGTATTTCTTATGAGGTTAGTGAAACAGCGTTCCTTATTATTAGTTTGGCAACAGAAGACGCATTTCAGTGCGACTCATTTATTTTGATTCCTTAATTACATGACCAAAAATCACATAACGATGTAGCATCAAAAAATATTTGTAATGATTATCAGCTATCAATGTAACTTTACAAAAGCTAAAAATTTGCATTTTTATTAGAGGCATTCACATTTACCATAGCTATCAGCATTTTGTTTGCCTCCTGCCTTCCCAGGTTTTTTCACCTCATGGCAATGCACCACAGTAAGATTTGGGTGGTTCGGACTTTCTTTTGTAAAGTAGGAGAAGAATAATTGCTAAAAGGGAGTTGGAAAGGAAAAGTGGAGTGATTGCAGAGAACCAGCCCAAAGCTTTGACCACAGAGGCATTCAGACTTACCAGTTTTAAGGAAGTACAGATATAAGTTGAGGATCTGGAAACTAACTCTCTTAAAACTATCCTTGCCTGCATGCCCTGTCATGTAGGCTCAGGGACACATGGACCTGAATTTGAAAACCACTATTTATATAAAACACTATAATGAATGCTTGCATATTTGCCTAGTTGTTTCATCAGGATAAATCTACACTGACATGAATTAGAGGTTAAAAATTGAAACAAAAGAAAAATAGAAAAAAATGTTCTACAACCTGCTTTTTCATATCTAGTTAACAAAATTATCTTAAAACTTTTTATGTTGCTGTATGTGTATTTAGAGGTTTTTTTTTTTTTTTTT
>VSMD01139000.1:0-40349 GCA_008750895.1 Mirza zaza | reverse complement strand
CCTGCCTAATACCCTATTACTGTAGTACCTATGTGTCCACTTAGGTGCTGCTCAGTTAATACCAGTTTGCTGGTGAGTATATGTGGTGCTTGTTTTTCCATTCTTGGGATATTTCACTTAGTAGAATGGGTTCCAGCTCTAACCAGGAAAATACAAGAGATGCAATATCACCATTGTTTCTTAAAGCTGAATAGTATCCCATGGTATACATATACCACATTTTATTAATCCACTCATGAATTGATGGGCACTTAGGTTGTTTCTACAACTTTGCAATTGTGAATTGTGCTGCTATAAACATTCGAGTGCAGGTATCTTTTTCATTAAGTGACTTTTGATCTTTTGGGTAGATGCCCAGTAGTGGAATTGCTGGATCAAATGGTAGATCTACTTGTCTCGCTTTAAGGTATCTCCATATTGCTTTCCACAGAGGTTGAACTAGTTTGCAGTCCCACCAGCAGTGTAGGAGTGTTCCTCTCTCTCTCCATCCATGCCAGCATTTATTGTTTGGGGACTTTTTAATAAAGGCCATTCTCACTGGAGTTAATTGATATCTCATTGTGGTTTTGATTTGCATTTCCCTGATGATTAGAGATGTTGAGCATTTTTTCATATGTTTGTTGGCCATTATTCTGTCTTCTTTTGAGAAGTTTCTGTTCATGTCCTTTGCCCATTTTTTGATAGGGTTGTTTGATTTTTTCTTGCTGATTTTCCTGAGTTCTAAATAGATTCTAGTTATCATCCCTTTATAGGATGTGTAGCTTGTGAAAATTTTCTCCCATTCTGTGGGTTGTCTTTTTGCTCTCTTGACAGTTTCTTTGGCTATACAGAAGCTTTTTAATTTGATCAGGTCCCATTTGTTTATTTTTGTTGCTGCTGTGATTGCCTTTGGGGTCTTCTTCATAAATTATTTGCCAAGGCCAATGTCTAGAAGAGTATTTCCAACACTTTCCTCTAGAATTCTAATAGTTTCACACCTAATGTTCAAGTCTGTTAACCAGAGTGAGTTGATTTTTGTCAGAGGTGAAAGGTGTAGGTCTTGTTTCAGTCTTCTACATGTGGCTATGCAGTTTTCCCAGCACCATTTATTGAATAAGGATTCTTTTCCCTAGTGTATGTTTTTGTCTGCTTTGTTGAAGATTAGTTGGCCATATGAGGATGGTTTTATATCTGGGTTCTTGGTTCTGTTCCACTAGTCAATGTCCCTGTTCTTGTGTCAGTCCCAAGCTGTTTTAATGACTATAGCCTTGTAGTATAGTTTGAAATCTGGTAAATTGATACCTCCTATTTTGTTTTTATTGCCTAAAATTGATTTTGCTATACAGGGTCTTCTCTGGTTCCATATGAAGCGTAAAACTATTTTTTCTATATCTGTGAAAAATGATGGTGGCATTTTGATAGGGATTGCATTGACTCTTTAGGTCACTTTGGGTAGTATAGACATTTTGACAATGTTGATTCTGTCAACCCATGAGCATGGTATATTCTTCCACCTGTTTACATCCTCTGCTATTTCCTTCTTCAGTGTTTCATAGTTCTCCCTGTAGAGGTCTTTTACCTCCTTAGTAAAATATATTCCTAGGTACTTTATTTTCTTTGTTGCTATTTTGAAGGGAATTGAGTCTTTGATTTTGTTCTTACTTTTACTGTTGTTGGTGTATATGAATGCCTATTATTTCTGTGTATTGATTTGGTATCCTGAGATTTACCAATATCATTTATTAATTCAAGGAGTCTCTTGGTTGAACCTTGGGGTTTTCTATATATAATATCATGTCATCAGCAAAGAGTGAGAGTTTAATCTCTTCTGCTCCCATTTGAATGCCCTTAATTCTGCTGTCTTGTCTAATTGCTGTAGCAAGGACTTCTAGCACTATGTTGAATAGATGTGGAGATAGTGGGCAACCTTGTCTTGTTCCAGTTCTAAGTGGGAATGCTTTCAATTTTTCCCCATATTGGCCATGTGTTTGCCATATATGGCCTGTGAGGTTTAGGTAAGCCCCGTCTATGCCTATTGTGTTGAGTGTTCTTATCATAAAAGGGTGCTGAATTTTGTCAAATGCTTTTTCTGCGTTTATTGAGAGGATCATATGGTCTTTGTTTTTGCTTCTGTTTATATGGTGAATTACATTTATAGATTTGCATATGTTACACCATCCCTCCATCCCTGGGATGAAGCCCACTTGGTTGTGATGGATTGTTTTCTTGACAACCACCTACATTGGATTGGCTAGGATTTTGTTGAGAATTTTTGTATCTATATTCATAAGGGATGTTGGTCTATAGTTTTCTTTAGGTGTGGTAAAATTTGGGTATGAAACCATCTGGTCCAGGACTTTTCTTTTTAGGAAGGTTTTTTATTGCTGTTTTCAGTACTTGATATTGGTCTGTTCAGGAATTCTATTTCTTCCTGGTTGAGCTAAGGGAGGCTGTGTGTTTCTAAGAAATTGTCCATTTCCTCCACATTTTCCAGTTTGTGTGCATAGAGGTTTTTGTAGTATTCATGAATTATATCTTGTATCTCTGTGGCATCCATTATAATTTCTCCCTTATTATTCCTGATGGAACTTACTGGATATTTTTCTTTTCTGCTTTTCGTTAATCTAGCCAAAGGTGTGTCGATTTTGTTTACTTTTTCAAAGAACCAACTTTTTGCTTTGTTAATCTTCTGTATGTTTTCCCTGTTGTCAATTTTGTTTAGTTCTGATTTGATCTTAATGATTTCACTTCTTCTGCTGGGTTTGGGGTTTGTCTGTTCTTCTTTTTCCCGCTCTTAGAGACAATTCATTAGGTTGTCTCTTTGTGATGTTTTCAACTTTTGGATATAGGCATTTATGGAAATGAACTTTCCTCTCAGGACTGCTTTCGCTGTGTCCCACATGTTTTGATAACTTGTATCTCCTTTGTCATTTAGTTCAAAGAATCTTTTGATTTTCATTTTGATTTCCTCATTTATGAAGTGATCATTCAGCAGAATGTTGTTTAATTTCCATGACTTTGTGTAGAAATGAAAGTTCCTGTTAAGGTTGATTTCTACTTTTATTTCATTGTGATCTGAAAAGATACATAGTATGATTTTTATTTTTTAAAATTGAGTCATGCTTTGTGTCCTAGAATATGCTCAGTCTTAGATAGTGATCCATGAGCTGATGAGAAGAACGTATATTCAGTGGTTTTGAGGTAGAATGTCCTATAAATGTCAGTCAGGCCCATTTGTTCTCTAGTTCTGTTTAAGTCCATTATTTCTTTGTTGATTTTCTGTTTGCAGTATCTTTCCTGTGCTAAGTGGGGTGTTAAAGTCTCCGACTATTATGGTGTTGTTGTTTATCCATTTGTTTAGATCAAGTAGAGTTTGCTTTATGAATCTGGGTGCACCTAGTTCGGGTGCATATATATTTAGAATTGTTATGTCATCTTGTTGAGCTGTATCCTTCACCATTATATGGTGACCTTATTTGTCTTTTATTACTTTTGTTGGTTTAAAACTTAGTTACCTGTAATCAGCACCACCACACCAGCTTTCTTTTGGCTTCTGTTTGCTTAAATATTGTTTTCCACCCCTTTACCTTTAGTCTAACTGCATCCTTTCAGGTTAGATGTATTTCCACAAGGCTTGCATTTTTTTTTTTTTATCCATTTGGCTGCCCTATGTCTCTTGAGTGGGAAGTTTAAGCCATTCACATTTATTGAGATAACTGATTGGTGGGGCAGATTTCTGTTTATTATGTTGGGTTGAACTTTGTTGCTTTGTTTTCTTTCTTGAGCCATTGTGGTTTCATGGCTTTGATCTTTAGCTTTTGAGTAGATTTACATTCGTGAGTGTTTATTGTGCTGATCCTTGGGTAACACTGTTTTGAGTACTTTTTGAAGGTCTGGTCTTGTCTCGGTGAATTCCTTCAGTCTTTGCTTATCTGTGAATGTCTTGGTTTCTCCTTTGTATATAAAACTTAGTTTTGCAGGGAATAAGATTCTAGGCTGGGCATTATTCTGTTTCAGAAGAGTGAAAATGGGGACCCAGTCTCTCCTTGCTTGTAAAGTTTCAGTAGAGAAGTCTGGCATTATTCAGCTTGGCTTTCCTTTGTATGTTACTTGCTTCTTTCATCTTACAGCTCATAGAAGGGCCTTTTTGGTTGATATTTTGGTCAGTCTGACGACTGCATGTCATGATATCTTCCTGTTTGCATTGAATCTCCCAGGGGTCCTTTGAGCTTCTTGAACTTGTATATCAAGATTTTTACCAAGGCCTGAGAAATTTTCCTCTATTATATCTTCAAATAGCTTATCCAACTGTTGAGTATTTTCTTCTTCCCCTTCATATAACCCTGTAACTCTCACATTAGGTTTCTTCACGCCATCCCACATCTCTTGTAGGCGTTACTCTTTACTCTTGTTTCTTTGCACTATCTCTATGACTAATTTATTTAATTGGAAGTTGTAATCTTCAATCTCTGAGATTCTTTCTTCTGTTTGATCTACCCTGTCCTTGAGGCTTTCCACTGTGCTTTGTAGTTCCCTGAATTTATTCTTCATTTCCAGGAGTTAGGTTAGATTTTTCTTCATTGTTTCAATTTGTTTAGTGAATTTTTGTTCCAGGTCCTGGAATCTTTTTGCGTTTTCTTTTTGTTGGTTATCCAGTTTTTCTTGCAAATTGTTGAATTTTTTTACAATCCATGCTCGAAATTCTTCTGTCATTTTAGTGGTCTGATTTTGGTTGATGTCCATTTATGAGGGGCTGGTATTCCTCTTTGGGGGTGTGCTTTCCATTTGGGTTTTAATATTTCCAGAGTTCTTTTGCTGATTTGTTCCCATCTGGATCAGTTGTTGCTTCTTACCTTTAGGTTTTTGTTTGGGTAATAACACACCTTGTTTAGTCTCTTAGCCTGTAGGTGGTGTTTGTGGGTGATATTCAACCACATCCTGTATGATAAGTCAGTAGATGCCATAAAAGGGTGTGCAGAATGACCTCCTTGTTGGTAGGTGGTGCTTGCTCAGAGGAGCAGGCTACACTGTTGGTTTTGTGTCCTGTAACCAGCTCTTGTTCCTCTGGAGAGGCACTCTAGTGCCTCAGGTGGTAGGTGGGGCCCTGGGACTTCCAGGCGTGTCCTTATTCTCCACCTCAGTGAGGGCTGGTCTTGGAGTGAGTCTGGGTGGAGCTGCGTTCATTAAGCCTGCCCTCAGGCACCACAAATGCTGTTAGCAGGGGTCAAAATTCTGTTCTCTGGTTCCGGGAAAAGCTGTTAGGAAGGGGCTGGAATGGCCCCACCCAGTCAGAAAGTCTGTGTATGGGGGTGGCGCTGTCCGAAACCCACAGTCTGGAGCAGGCCCTGCTCTTTTCCACCCTCCCCAACCCCACGGCTTCTCCTGGGCCTCTGCCAGCAAGCCAGACCCCCCACCACTGGGTCTTCCCTGGCTGCAAGGCAGGCTGGTAGGCTCCCTGTGCCGAGTTGCTGCCTGGCCTGGGCATATGCCCCCCTCCCTTGGGAGGAGGGTTGCCCTCAAGCATGCTGATCTGCCCTTTAAGGCACACATAACCTAGCAGGCTCATTCACGAATATCCCCTCTATGCCCTGGGCAATGCGAGACCTGGGTGCATGGGATCTGGTCTGTAGGTCTGACCTCTGGGCCCCAGAATTCACTCCCTGACCCCACCAGGGAGAGGAGTGCCAGTCCCAATTCACCCACAGGAGTCCAACCTGGGTTGATGTCTCTCAGCCTCAGGGTCTGCCCTGTTCTCCTGGAATCACTGGGCCAGTAGCACCTAGGAGGGCTGGCAGGTAGGTAGCTCACAGTCTAGGTACCCCTCAGTCATCTGAAGGGCCCCAAAAGGCAAGGTCCAATTCCCTGGGGATGCCTTCGGCTGGTGGCTATATTGTCTCTCGGCAGACAAGGATAGCAGAAGGGGAGGGGAGACTGAAGCAATATGGCGCCTGCCTCGTGGCTTGGGTCTGTGCACATGGAGATGCACCAAGGGAGTTGGGAGCCTGGTGCCATGTCCACTACAGGCTTACTGCTCACTGGTGGTGGCCATCTCTGGGCTGGTGTCCGCAGGTCTGTCCACCCACTGGGGAGCCTATTAGCAGTCTGAGATGCAAGGGAGGGGAAGTTAACTGCTCCAACTACCCATACCGCTAGTCTCCAAGCTTCTTAGGAGGTCTCTTCTTCCAGTTCTCCTCTGCAACTTCCTCCCGTGGACACTCCCATAGTCTCCATAGTCTTCAGTGCCCCTCCTTCCAACCCTTGTCTGATATATGCTCGTCTACTTGCTTCTTTCTTTTAATTTCTTCTAGAAAATATCTTTTTTGCAGAGACACTCTGTCTGGTGGTGTTTCTTATCTGCCATCTTGCTCTGCCCCCTTGTGACCAGAATAGTCAAATTTTTTTATATAGTCACTTACTTCGCCTGAAGTGTATTAAAGAAATCCTAGTGGGAGCTATAAAATTACTATGATCTAGACTCTATATTTCAAAAATATCACTTCTATCACATTTTATTGGTAAAACATGTCACTAAACCTAGCCCACATTCAAAAGGAAGGGAATTATATCCAAACTCTTAAAAGGAGAAGTGTCGAAAATTTTTAGCCATCTGGATCTTCTGAAGAAAAGAAAAGATTATTTGGAAGGACTCTGTGTGTTTGTCTCTTTGTTTTGGAAATAGCAATTCTCAGTCTGATGACAATAAATCAAAAATCAGAATTCAGTGATATGGCAACAAGACCACTTCTAAAGACAAAGGAAGGCTAGAAAACAAGAGTCTAGCTAGAGCTGTGTTCCTGGCAGGAAAGAGAAATACGTTTTGTAAATAACTAGCTGATTTTGCCATATGTAAATATGTTTCAAATGTTCAAGAATTTTATGTTAGACATCCTGTTCTGGGGTTTCAGGTAGTCTTAGTTAACTGGCTTCTTCACGGGCAACTTCTCCCCTTCAGTTCAATTAGCATCAATGATGCATCTTAGACACTGTCTGATGCTCTAGCAGCTTACTGTGGCAAAGCAGGAGCAGGTTGGAAAGCAGGAGCAGGCCTGTGGCAGGGACCAGATAAAGGCAGGGGATCAGATGACCTGTTGACCAGGAAAGTCATTCAGAAAAAGCAAGCAAGAGAGCAAAAGAGAACACCCAAGACAGAAAGCACAGTCTAATAGAAACCTGATCTCAGAAGTGACATTCCATCTCTATTGTAAGATAAGCTATTCATTGGTAGTGTTTGAATAGTGTAATTGATGGTGTATTCTCCCAGCATTAACAGGAGGGTGAATAGCAGTAGGCAGTATTCATTAACAGCTATTTTATATGGTGTCTACCACAACCACAAATGTTAATTTGCTATATAAAAGGTCTTCTCCATTCAGTATGATGTTGGCTATGGGTCTGTCATATATGGCTTGAATCATTTTTAGATATGCTCCTTCTATGCCTATTTTATTAAGTGTTCCTATCATGAAGGGGTGTTGAATTTTGTCAAAAGCTTTTTCTGCATCTATTGAAAGAATCATGTGGTCTTTATTTTTGCTTCTGTTTATGTGGCAAATTGCATTTATAGATTTACGTATGTTGAACCATCCCTGCATCCTTGAGATGAAGCCCACTTGGTCATGATGGATTATTTTTTTGATAAGCGTCTGGATTCGGTTAGCTAGGATTTTGTTGAAAATTTTTGCATCTATATTCATTAGGGAAATTGGTCTGTAGTTTTCTTTTTTTGTTGCATCCTTTCCTGGTTTTGGTATCAGAGTAATATTCGCTTCATAAAAGGTGTCGGGGAGGTTTCCATTCTTCTCGATATTTGGAATAGTTTCTGCACCAGTGGAACAGATCTGAGAATCCTGATATAAAACCATCCTCATATAGCCATCTAATCTTTGACAAAGCAGACAAAAACATACGCTGGGGGAAAGAATCCCTTTTCAATAAATGGTGCTGGGAAAACTGGATAGCCACTTGTATAAAGCTGAAGCAAGACCCGTACCTTTCACCTCTCACAAAAATCAACTCACGCTGGATAACAGACTTAAACCTAAGGTATGAAACTATTAGAATTCTAGAGGAAAATGTTGGAAACACTCTCCTAGACATTGGCCTAGGCAAAGAGTTTTTGAAGAAGTCCCCAAAGGCAATCACAGCAGCAACAAAAATAAATAAATGGGACATGATCAAACTGAAAAGCTTCTGCACAGCCAAAGAGATAGTCATGAAAGTAAACAGACAACCTACAGAATGGGAGAAAATTTTTGCATCCTACACATCTGATAAGGGGCTGATAACTAGAATCTACTTAGAACTCACGAAAATCAGCAAGAAAAAATCAAATAAGCCTATTGAAAAGTGGGCAAAGGACTTGAACAGAAACTTTTCTAAAGAAGACAGAAGAATGGCCAACAAACATATGAAAAAATGCTCAACATCTCTAATCATCAGGGAAATACAAATCAACACCACAATGAGATATCACTTAACTCCAGTGACAATGGCCTTTATCAAAAAGTCCCCAAACAATAAATGCTGGTGTGGATGCAGAGAGAGAGGAACACTCCTACACTGCTGGTGGGACTGCAAACTAGTTCAACCTCTGTGGAAAGCAATATGGAGATACCTTAAAGCGATACAAGTGGATCTACCATTTGATCCAGCAATCTCATCACTGGGCATCTACCCAAAAGACCCAATAACACTCTACAAAAAAGACACCTGTACCCGAATGTTTATAGCAGCACAATTCATAATTGCAAGGCTGTGGAAACAGCCCAAGTGCCCATCAATCCAAGAATGGATTAATAATAATGTGGTATATGTATACCATGAAGTACTATTCAGCTCTAAGAAACAAGGGTGATATAGCACATCTTATATTTTCCTGGTTAGAGCTGGAACCCATACTACTAAGTGAAGTATCCCAAGAATGGAAAAACAAACTCCACATATACTCACCAGCAAACTGGTATTAACTGAGCAGCACCTAAGTGGACACACTGGAACTACAGTAATTGGGTATTGAGCAGATGGGAGGGGGGAGGGGGGCGGGTATATACATACATAATGAGTGAGATGTGCACCATCAGGAAGATGGTCACGCTGGAAACTCAGACTTGTGGGGGTAGGGGGGAAGGGCATTTTTTGAAACCTTAAGATTTGTACCCCCATAATATGCCGAAATAAAAAAAAAGAAAAAAAAAAGGTCTTCTCATCATCAAAGGAAATCTAGGTTAAAATATGAAATGTTACTTTTTTCTTTATAAAATTAACAAAATGTCTGTAATATAGTTGACAGATTTTTAAATAGCCTTGGGCATAGATATACAGATTTACTAAATAATTTTTTCCCCCTAGGAGAAATTTTCAACAATGTTTTGAAAACACTTGGCTTGATTCACTTCTCTTCCACTCTTATGATCCCTCTGCATGTCATGGTCACGATACAAGCATGCAGCAGTGAATCAGTCACATAGAGTTATAGACAACTTATGTAATCTCTCTGTTTATCATAATAACAAACTTAAACAATAGGTACAGTTATGTTGTATCAAAACACCTTGTAATGTTTCTAAAAAAAGTTATAGAAGTCTAGCCACAGATAATGCCACATTAAACTAGCCAAAAATTTTTTAAAAAAGGACTTTTCCTTTTTTGTGTTAACCATAGTCTTTTGCATATCTCTTTTAGCTGTTAAATTATTCACTAGAGGAGGAGGGGCTTACCTATAAAATATCTCTGTAGACATAAAGACGTTATTTGTTTATTTAATTGGATAATATCATATATGTCTCTTTATAATATCACATACATGTAGTATATATACATATAATGCATATATGTGTAGATTATATGGTATGCATTGTTAATATACATTAATATACATATATTATTACATATTATATAATACACATATTGTATAATATATGTATATTACATAATGTATATTGCATTTAATAATATATGTATTATATAATATATACATATTATGTAATATGTATGCTATATGTTTACATATATATTATATAGTACGTACATATATACATATAATATATACCTAATATATACACATATATAAATGCTTATATATCTATATTTTGTAAACTATATATTTGCAATGTTTGTGTCTTAGGGGTACAATATATTTTTAAATGCGTTTAAATGTTATGCTTAATATAATTTAAAATCATGTGAATTAAAATTCTAATTATCTATTAAAATAATTTTCCACCTTCCTATAATTATACTTTTCAAAAAAAATCTTTGGTTTTTCACTTTTTGAATGAATGGAGACCTGAATTGGTTTCTATAATGTTACAGTCCAACACACTCCCATTATTTCAGGCTTATTCACTGTCATAATTTCCCCAATGCTGAGTAATTCTAACCAGGCCCAGAGAAGTCTGCTGGTTTCTCTTACATGTTTATTTCTGAAGCCAATATCCAGCATTTTGGAGGTTTAAAAATTTGTATTATGAAAGTTTTTGCACATAGAGCAATAATAAAGAGAATACTATACTAAATTTAATTCAGATTAAGTAAATCTCAAGATTTTTTCAAACCTGTTTCATCTATGTTTTGTTTTTTGTTGACCATATACTTTAAGAAAATCCTAATCCCAGACTTCAAGTTTATTGCCTTATATACTTCATTATGCATCTGTTGAAAATTCTTTTCTGTTTGTAATGACCATATTACACCTAAAATTTGACAATTCTCTCTCACTATACATTACATATTATTAAAATTTCTCAAGGCGTCTCAACTGTACTATTCTTTTAAAATTTGTTTATTCAAGTTAGGATCCAAATGAGGTCCACACAGTCCCTTTGATTATTATATTTCTTAAGAGTTTTTGCCTTCAAGACATTGACTTGCTGAGGAAGTTATGACAGTTGTCCCAGAGAATGTCTGGACTTATTTTTTCCTTATGATGCTGTTGTATATGTTATTTCATCTTCCATATTTCCTATAAATTAGAATTTGGATCTAAAGTTTTGCTTAGATTCGGGTTTAACATTTTGTTTAAAAATACATCATAAATAGTGTTATCGGCTTTATGTCCTATCACACGGAGGGGGTATATGCTATGATCTGAATGATTGTGTCCCCCCAAATTCATATGTTAAAACCTAATCCCCAAAGGTGGTATTAAGGGATTAAGACTCTGGGATGTGATTAGATTATGGAGTGAAGCCGTCTCAAATAAGGTTAGGGTCCTCATCAAAGAGGCCCTCGGGAGCAAGTTTTGCTCTTCCATCCATGCCGGGACACAGCTAAAGGGCACCATCTTTGAAGCAGAGAGTGAGCCCTCACCAGGCACCAAATCTCATACTGCCTAGCCTCTAGAACTATGAGCAATAAATTGCTACTGTTTATAAATTACTCAGTTTAAGGTATTTTGTTATAGCGTCTTTAATAGACTAAGAAATATATGTCTACTTTTTCCTTTCACAGTAATGTGAAGAATAATCTTCAGGTTGAGATGAGAGCTCATAGCTCTCATTTTCCCCACTATAATTTATCTCAATATTTTATCTAATACTTTCCCCAATTAATAATCTTTACCTATTTTTAATTAATAAAGATTTAATTTTAATTAATACAGATTTTAATTAATAAAGATTAATAATCTTTACCTGAATTTGTTATTTTATTAGGAGATACAAATTTGGAATTTTCTTATTCCATTTTTCTTCCACATTTATTAGCTAGGATTCTATTGTAAAAAATAATATTCATATTGCCAACTAAGGGCATATGTCTTCTTATCTTCTGTGAGTCCCACAACAGTTGGTGGTTTGATTATTCTTAATAATGTCACAGAATTTATGAAGATTTCTTATCACAAAATTTGGTGATGGATGTTACATCATATATATATATATATATATAAAATAAGATAGTTATTGTAACAATTTGGTTTAGACACTTGTGGAAACTGGTTAAACAATCTATGACCATTACTTTTGTGTGTGTGGCATCCTGAAGTAAGACAGGTGGTTAGGAAGGGAAGTTGTACATGAGTAGAGAGGACAAATTGGTTCTATTGAGGATGCACAGGAATTCTTGTAATTCTCTCAATATTTCCAAGATCTCATCTTGGAGGATACAGGAGAATCTGACTGCCTTCTTCAGAAAGCTAAATGTACATCTGGTCCAGGAGATACAAGAGTTGGAGTTGTTGAAAGCCCAAATCCTCTCTAGTCAAAAGGTAAGATAGTAGAAAAACTACACACGCATGAAAGATAACAGCATTTTGTCTTTTGTTTAAACCTGATGAAAAGGCTGGGCGCAGTGGCTCACGCCTGTAATCCTAGCACCCTGGGAGGCCAAGGCAGGCAGATTGCTCAAGGTCAGGAGTTCGAAACCAGCCTGAGCAAGAGAGAGACCCTATCTCTACTATAAATAAAAAGAAATTAATTGGCCAACTAATATATATAGAAAAAAATTAGCTGGGCATGGTGATGCATACCTGTAGTCCCAGCCACTTGGGAGGATGAGGCAGCAGTATTGCTTGAGCCCAGGAGTGTGAGGTTGCTGTGAGCTAGGCTGATGCCACAGCACTCACTCTAGCCTGGGCAACAAAGCGAGACTCTGTCTCAAAAATAAAATAAAATAAAATAAAACAAAATAAACCTGATGAAAATAACAAGAATAAAGCTATTACTTCACTTATGTCTTCCAAACCTAAGACAAAACCTGATCTAGACCTACTTTTGACTCCATGGGAAAGGACATTATGGGAAGCAGAGTTTAAAATTAGCTAAATTGATACAATACAAATCTACCATAAATAGTATCCATTCCATGTTTTTTTGTTTGTTTTTCAACATTCCATTTGGTCTGTTTGATTTGGGAAAGTATTTGGGAGACAGATTCATATACAAAATGGCTGCTCTGTCATCATTCCTTATTTTATTCCAAAAAACAATGAGAAAACAAATTAGTAAAAATAGCATTGACAAGTATTGAGTTATTAGCAAATGATGTTGAAAACAAAACAAAAATGAAAGCAACTTTCTTGTTTTATTTTATTTTATTTAAGATAACATAGAGGAATAATGATTAAAATCATTGGTTTATGAATCAGAAAGAAATACAAAGCTGAATCTCAGCTTTGTCACATAGCATTGGCATAATATTTTATAATTCGCTTTACTTTTTGAATTTAAGCTTTTTCTCTCATAAGAAATGGAGAGAGTAATACCATTTTTCAAGGTTACTGTGTAAGATTAATGAGATAATGCAGGTTTATTGGCTATACATACTGTTTCAAAAATAATAGTTTTTAAACCAATTTTTACTATTATTATTCCTCTCACTAATACTTCCTTCCGTGCCTCCCACTGAGAATTTTTAGGAAGAGATTAGGAAATGCTTAGGTGATGTTCCCTGAGGTCATTAGCTTTCAGATCACCATTTGATAGTTCTTGAATACTACTATCTTAATCCAAAATTGAATCCAGAATAACTCTGTGTAGATGACATCTTCCATCCTGACATTATAATGAATGAAGCCACATTTTCCAGCTTTAAAGTCCATATATAATGTAGGAAAAAATGCAAGTTTTATTTATTAAAGTCTAAATATCTTACATTTAGTATTTCTATCCCCAAAACTTGTCATTCTGTTATTGATGAAACTTAGAATTTTTATTCACAACTTTTCCTCCTAAAGCCATGATGGTTTTTACTTTGTAGACTATGATTTCTTGGTCTTTGTAAATTTATTACTTGGTCACTCTTTCCCCAGCATCCAGTCAATAAAATAAGCTATAATTTTTTGCATGTACTCATTTTACTTTTTTAAAAAAAGATGAAATGTTTTCTTTAAGAATATTTCAATTTGTCAACATATCAAATTGTCCTCCCATACTAATAAGCTGCTTTATTGCTATATTGCCAAATCCACATGAGTGCAGTCTCATAATGCATCATATTTTATGATTCTTATTAAAGCAGGAAAAAAAGAACTGAAGCAACTCACTCACTCACCAATCCTTGGCTAAGTGCCTGCTTTATGGCAGTTTCTGTATGATGTGAGGTGACTGTAAGAAAAGCAGAGCAATTTCTATTTTCAAGGAAATAGTTGTGTTCAGGGACAAGACTGGTACATATTTACCCCAAATTCCAGACCTTCTGTGATGAAAAATTTTGATAAAAGTCTAATCTAAAAATTGTGGGATTACAAAAAGGTAGCCACTATTTTTACTATTGAGTTTTCAAAAAACGTTGCTGAGGTGGTAACTTTTAATTTGAGTTTCAAAGAAGGATTTTGATAGACATAAAAAGGGGAGATAAAAAAGTCCAAGAAGAGATGTCAGTATGAATTAAAGCACAGAGTAGAAGGTGCGTATCTGCTTGTACGGAGTACGATGGATTTCTTATCTTTACCATATAGCAAGGCAAGTCTGTGAACTGTCCATGCAAGGACACAGGGAGAATCCTAAACAAGAAAGACATTTAGAGAGCATGAGAAAATCTTCAAAAATATTTTGTACTTTAGAAGCAGAGTTGGAATTTGGCAGGTATACAATACTTGGCAAAAACAATAACCACAGGGAAAATATGAGACAGGGTGTTTTGAGAACCTAAGATGGAACAAGCATGCAAATAAAGAAGAAATAAAGCATATAAACTAGAGTAGGCCTTTGAATAATACAGAACTGTGCTCTGCCATGCATATTAGATTTTTTTAAATTATTTTTACTTTTTTTTAAATTCAGGATATTATGGGGGTACAAACATTTTGGTTACATGAAATGCATTTGCCTCACCCAAGCCAGGGCTATTGTAATAATGCATATTAGCTTTTTAAACACACTTCCATTTAAAGTTCAAGTGATCTCAAGTAGTTTGACACTGGCTGTCTTAAATGCAAAATGTCAAACATATTATTTTCCAAAAATAATACTGTCTTTAGCAGTAGAAAATTGATTTTCTGATCATAGCATTAAGAAGAATATGGTTATATATAAAGCTGTAATGTATATTTGAACCCTATTTGAAGAGGTTTATAAATTCTTTTTGGTATTTCTGACCAACACATGATACCCTTTGTGTAAGATCTCCCCTTACTCCTTACTCCTGCTTTCCAGTCTTTGAGCTGCCTATATATAACTATATAACTCTTACTATAACTCTTACTCCTGCTTTCCAGTCTTTGAGCTGCCTATATATCCAAATATCCTCAAAATATGGTTCTGTTGTTTTGAATACACTAAATCAAAAGATTTTTAATTATTTGAACCACACAAGGAAAGTTCTCCACCCTACCACCCCTAAGCAGGCAGAGAATTTTAACACTGTTTGTTAAGAAATGAGGTTATTCAGCAAGCACATTGTATGATTATAATGATCTTACTGATTAGTGATTAGTATCTTACTTATCATCTTTCTCTTATCCTAAAAGTTTAGCAGGGAAAATTTGGGGGCTGATTTAAATAATCTGTTTGAAGACCATGAATAAATAGGGCTTGATGTGTTTTAGGAACTGAGATAGATAAGAGAATTATGACTAAATTAGAATGAGCCAACTGGAGAGTAGAAATAGATGCTACTGTGCAGTAGACAGAGGAAAGATAATAAACTTTTTAGTCATGGTAGAAACTAATATGACAATGTTTGTCCATGTCCAAAGGGAAGACACTGGGTATTTTTAAGCTGAGAGTAACATGATATATTTTGTTTTGTAAGGCTCATTCTGGTTGCGAGGGAAAGAGAGAAACAGAGAGAGAGAGAGACAGAGAGAGAGAGAGAGAGATCAAACATATATATGTAAAAGGAGTAGACACAACATATAATAGTTGTGTTAGTGATTTGAACTAAGAGATTGTCCCTAGAAATTAAAATTAGTGAATGTAGTTCAGATATATATTAAATATAGAGTTGTGGATATTTGGTGGCAAATTGGCTTAAATAACAGTTATTTAAGCCCTTGGCTTGGGAACCTGAATGAAATTTACTGCCATTAACTGATGTGGAAAAGTCTGGTGGAAGAAGAGGTTAACAACAAAAAATAAACAGATAATGTTAATCACATAAATACTGAATATTAGTTATTCTAATAGGAATGTCAAAGAAGAAACTGTATGTATAGAGTGCATATTTGAGAATTGAGGTCAAAGTAATACATATACATTCTTGAATCACCTATATAGAAATGCATGGCATTTAAACATATAATAATGGATGAGGTCATCTTGGAGGCGATTGTAGAGAAAAAGGGTAAGGAGTCTGAATAAGGACCAAGCTATGAGAAACTCCAGAGGATTGAGTTTTCAGGTTTGATGTAGAGCCAGCAAATAGGGAAAGAAGAAGTAATCATAGACTAGGATAAATACAAAGAGAAACATGGAAATAAAATATTTTAAAAAGGGAAGAGTGATCTATTATATCCAATGGCACTAAGCAGATAGTAAGAAGACAACTAAGAAAAAAATTCTATTGAATTTGGCATCATAAAAGTTCTAATAATACTTATAAAATCTATATTTTAATAGAAGCATGGAGATGGAAGTCTCACTGAAGTGAGTTGAATAAAGAATACGATGTGAAGAAATAAAGCCAATCTAAGTTGGCAAA
Organism: Mirza zaza; assembly: GCA_008750895.1. NCBI lineage: Eukaryota > Metazoa > Chordata > Mammalia > Primates > Cheirogaleidae > Mirza > Mirza zaza. The sequence goes on along the minus strand of VSMD01139000.1, from coordinate 23,792 downwards.
TAATTTGTGATGGCAATAATTTGTAACGGCAGCTAATTTGTGATGGTAACTAATTATAGAAGTTTGCCTATGATAAATGGCAGAATAATGTTTATTGTGGAGTGAGATTTGATGGTACAATTTTTTGTCCTAAAATGCATGATATGAAATATTGCTTTTTTTTTCCTGATAGGAGTAATAAAGTGCAAAGAAACATAGCAATTTTGCAGAAAAGGGAAAAAACGACCAAAATAGCAAGACAAAAGATTGGGATAGGCAGCTTCCAAGATGACTCCCAAGAACTGCCTTTTGACATTCACAGCTTTACATGGACTCCTTCTGTATTTTATCAGGGAAGGGCTGAGTAACAAGTAGAATATTCAGAAGTGATGGTATGTTTCTTCAAGATTACTTTATAACCAGATTAGGTTAGGTTATAAAAGATTGATATTTCAATTTGGTTCTCTCTCTTGCTCTTGGGGAATCAATTTTGAGAAGTCTATGTGATGAGGAATGGAAGCCTACTGCCAACAGTCATATGTGTGAGCTGGGAAGATATCATCTTAGAAGCAAGCCTTTACAAGTAGCTCTTGCTGACATCTCCGCGGTAAACTCTGAGACATTCTGACATAGATCACACAGCTAAACCACTCTTAGATTCTTGACTCTCTGAAAATGTGGAGGATAATAAATATTTGTTGTTTTAAGTTGACACTTAAAGTTGACACTTTAAGTTGACACTTTGGAGGTAATTTGTTACATGGCAATAAAACTTAATACAGATAGAGAGCATATGTCAAGATATTGGCCTTTCCTGAAAGGAATAATATTTAATGCACAATACTTATCTCAATTTTGACAAAAGCAAACACTAACAGGTGTCAATCTCAGAATATATGGTAAAGACCCAAACGAAGTAAGGAAAAGTACTAATGTCACTGAGAACTGAGAAAATTATATTATCTACAGCAGATGATGTCAAGATTATAAAGATATTAATACAGTCTTTGACAGGATTACTTTAGTAATATATGTTACTAAGTGCCTTGATACAGCATTATCATAGAAATCTTAAAAACAACTTTTATATCATGATCAAAACATAATTACCAGCACAAATGAAATGTTAACAGAATGTTTTCTTTTCATAGGATAAAGTAACATTCTAAAATAAAAGTGAAATATTCTAAAATTTTAAAATATAAAAACTAAATTCTTATAAAGGTAATTATAAAATGGATAATACAAGTAATTACTAACTTTTCAGGTTTTGTATAATATTTCATAATATAGTTTCAATAAATTGATATTTTAATATTTGCACTTGCAAATATGTGGAAACTAAACACTTCATTCAAAATTCAATGGGTCAAAATCAAGAAAGTGTCAGGAACAAAACGAGTTTGTATGCTCCTGCCACTTGTATTCAAACATTATGTGGGAGGTTCTAAATAGAGAAATTCATCACAGAAAACAAATTAACATTATCCAGATTGAAAAGGAAGAATTGAAACTATCTCTATTCACATATAGCATGATCTTATATGTGGAAAATCTATGGAAAACAGTGAGGAAGTTCTTCAAAATGTTAAAGCTACTTATTTTCTACCTCTTCCACTTTTAGGTATATGCCTAAGAGGAGTGAAACCATAGAACCACACAAAAACATGCACATAACTTTTAACCTATTGGTACTTTTGAAACTAAAATGTGTATCCACACAGTTGGATATTTTTTTCAAAAAAAATCCAGTCTGATAATTTTTACCTTTTGATTCAATTTTTGAACTATTCTGATTTAATGCCATTATTGATATAATTGAATTTACTTGTATCTGACATTCTACACTTTGCTTTCCATATTCTCATGCTTTCCTGTTCCTCTATTCCTGCTTTACTAATTTTTTGCATCACATATTTTCCAGAGTTACATTTTAATTTCTTCAAGTATATTTTCACTATATTTTTGAATCATTTGTGTAGCACCTGTTTAAGAGCTTACCATAGACTTCTTAAGTTATAAAAGTCTCCTACAAATTTATACTAACTTAATTCCAGTTGGCCTTCTGCATTCGTGAGTTACATATCCATGGGTTCAACGAATGGGGAAACAAAAAGATTTTTTAAAAATTATGTTTGCAATGAACATGTACAGACTTTTTCTCTTCTCATTATTCCCTAAATAACACAGCATAACAACTATTTTCATAGAATTTATATTGTATTAGGTATTATAATTTTGAAATGATTTAAAGTATATGGTAGTATGTACCTAGGTTATATGCAAATAATGACTCTATTTTATATCAGGGGCTTATGCATCTGTGGATTTTGGTATCCACAGGAGGCCTATAACCAATCTCCCATGAATAACAAGGGGCAATTATGTATGTAAACATTAGTGTTATGTAGTTGTATTCCATTTCTGCCTTTGTGCCCTATTTTTCTTACGTAGATTACATACAGAAATATTACAAACCCAACACATTACAATTATTAATTTATATAAAAATTTATGTCCTTAAAGAAACTGAGGGAAGAAATAGCAAGTATATATTTATAATGCTTGCTACATTAATATTTTTGTTTACTCTTCCTAGTTTTTTTTATTTATTTGTGTGGATTTAAGTTACTATTTGGTGTTTTTTCCTTACTCCAATACAACTTTTCTTCCACCCACCTCCTTTGTACAGTTATTAACAAATATTTTCCAATTATATATGGCATAGGCTCAAAAAATTATATCCATCTTTTATTCAATTTCTTTTAAAATTACTTATTAGATGAAAGGAGAAAAATATGCATTTAGAAGCTTATTTATAATTGCATAACTACGTTTATTAGGGGTTTTTGGTTTTTCATGTGGATTCAAATTTCCTTAGCATTTCTTATGAGGCAGGTTTGCTAGGAAGCTATTTTCTCAGTTTCTTTTTATATAGGTATGCCTTTATATTGCCTTCAATTTATAAGGTTTTGCTGGATATAGGAGTTTTTTCTCTTAGCAGTTTAATTATGTCATACCACTGCATTCTTGCCTCCATGGTATCTGATGAGAAGGCAGCAGTTAATCTTATTAAATGCTCCTTGTGACAAGTATTTTCTTTTGCTGCTTTTAAGATTTTCTGTTTTTCTTTATTTTTCAGCATTTCTAGTAAAATATATCTGGATGGAAGGTCTCTTCATGTTGATCAGATTTGGAGTTCATTATTCTTTTGATTTGTAGATTAATGTTTTTAATCAATTTGCAAAGTTGTCAGCCATTTGTTTTTCTAATATTTCTTTCTGCTCATTTTGCTCTCTCCTCACTTCTTGATGATCCCATTACACATACTGAGGATAATAATAATGTCTCACATTTCTTCACTTGCAGTTTCCAATGTTGAACCTCTTTACATTAAACAAGTTTTGCCAAAGTTAATCAAGGCCCCAGTGTTCTCAATGCTCTATATCTGAGGTAGACCCTCTGTGTTATGAGTAACATTATCGTGAGGAAACGAACCTCACATTTGGCCACACTCCTGTGTAGTTTAGTTTGTGCAACTATAGCTGGGATGATGAAAAATTCTGGGGGCCTTTCCCCTACAAGAAAAGCATGATGGACCATCAGCAGGGATTGGGAAGAAATCCCTGTGTTCTAGTATATACCTCCCTGAATTTCCATCATGTTGATTGGTGTGGTTGGAGGGAGTCAGTGGGTCTTGTTTAAAATGCCATAGATTCTCCCCATTCTTATTCAGTTTTAGCATATTTTCTTAAAATGAATAGTTTTCCTTTGATGCATGTCCTTAAGACAATTTCCAGAGACTTTAAGTAATTGTGGGTTTTTAAAATATAATTTTCACCAGTGATGCTTATTTTACTCAGAGCAGGTCTGTGGAGTCCTTCAAACTGCCATTCTGGAAGTCGTCTGTTATAAATAATTCCTGTCCTTATTAGCACCTGACTGATTACTAAGCTTGCACCAATTTTATTATATTTTTATTTATTTATTTATTTTGAGACAGAGTCTCGCTTTGTTGCCCAGGCTAGAGTGAGTAAGCTTGCACCAATTTTATTATATTTATTTATTTATTTTGAGACAGAGTTTCGCTTTGTTGCCCAGGCTAGAGTGAGTGCCGTGGCATCAGCCTAGCTCACAGCAACCTCAAACTCCTGGGCTCAAGCAATCCTGCTGCCTCAGCCTCCCGAGTAGCTGGGACTACAGGCATGCACCACCATGCCCGGGTAATTTTTTCTATACATATTAGTTGGCCAATTAATTTCTTTCTATTTATAGTAGAGATGGGGTCTCACTCTTGCTCAAGCTGGTTTTGAACTCCTGACCTCGAGCAATCCTCCTGCCTCGGCCTCCCAGAGTGCTAGGATTACAGGCGTGAGCCACCGTGCCCAGCCTGCTTGCATCAATTTTAGGTACCTGGAGTCTGGTATATGAAGCTACCAGTATCAAAAGAATTCATCTCCTTCATTGGTCATGGGTATTCCAGCTCCCACCCTCACTGGGTTTCCTTTGGGACTATGATCTTTGCTGAGAGGTCTACCTTCTTTCTTTTGTGGAAGTCTGAGAGCCTCATCTCATTTTGGGAACAGTCCAGTCCTTTCCTACTCCTAACACATATATATCTCTTAATAACAAAACTAATTTTTTCATGACAAGTACAAATAAACTCATAAAGAGGTGAGAAACATTTTTCTCACTGTCATATCTCTTGGTAATTATTGATTTATTTCAATGCTTCTCAAACTTTAATTTTGATACTAGTCCCCTGGAGATCTTATTAAAAAGCAGACTCTGATTTTGACAGCATGGAGGGGGTCTAATAGTCTGTATTTCTAAACATGCTTCCAACTGATACCCATATGGCTAGTCTGCAGGCCACATTTGCAGTAGCAAGGCTTGATATCACTACATAGAATATTATCTCTTTTACTTTTTCTTCATTTTTTAAAATTATGCACCCTCGTAATTGATAAAAAGGAGAGATGGATTTATTACTTAACTATGTGCCTCTTAGTAGCTGCTAACCTAGCTACTCAAAGATCTGCTGAGTTTTAATATTACCAATTGTATGGTCCTTGAGCTTTTGAGCAAGCCATTTCTCCTCTCTCTCTCTCTCTCTCTCTCTCTCTCTCTCTCTCTCTCTCTCTCTCTCCCCCTCTCTCTGTCTCAATGACATTCAGTAGAATGGATAGAATTATTTTTTTAACAACATGGGGATGCGATGGGACAAGAACTTTTTTTTTCAGGGTTCATTTAGGAATTGATTTTTAAACCCCTTTTAAAGATCATTTAATTATTGTATGTTTATACCAAATCTTTGTTCATTGGGGTTGGTTATGCCACAGACCCTGATGGGTCAGCTCTCTAGTATTAAGTGTTTTACTTAGTCCTCTATCAACAAAGGGTAGAGGTAAGACATCTGGCTATAATCTTTGAGGGTTCATTGTAAACGACATACAATACTGAAAAATTTTCAATTAAACCACCAAAATGACCATGTGGTCAACAACTCAAAGTCATAATTATGACTCTATTCTTAATGCATTAGTACTTGGTAATACTAAATGATAGATACATTGTAAATTTCACCACCAGAAATTCGAAAGACTATCAGAGAGTATAGGTTCAAATATTTCATATGTAAGTAGAAGACTCTAGGTGAGAACAATAAGTTTAACATTTTATACATTATTTTTGTAGGGTTCAACTATATGTTATAAGGATTAGAACATATTTGAGAAGTTTTAAAAACTTAATTCCTAGAACAAATATCTAATTTGACTAATATTTGATCTAATTTGCTAGAGATCTATAAACAATTGAATTTGACTTAAAATTTTTACATAATTTTGTTTTATTTGTATGTTTTTCAAAATATTTGTTTAGATTTTGATTCATCATATAGAAATGTCATTCTTTGGTGATAATTCAATACACCTGTGACTAGTATCAGACACATAGAAGACAGTTAATGGATGTTTACTGAAATAATTATAAATGATAAAACATATGAAATGACACAAGACAAACCTGAGTTTTAATGAAACAATTTTTAAATTATGTATTGTGTATAACCAATGACCATAAACTTAGTGGCAAAAAACAGGGCATATCTATAATCTCACAATTTCTGTTGGTCTTGGACATGGCTTAACTGGGTCTTCTGAAAGACTGAAATTGAGGGTTGACTCTCATCTTAGAACATACTACAGAAGGATCAGTTGCCAAGCCCATGTGGTTGGACTGAGGGACCAGTTTCTTGCTAGCTGTTGATCAGAGACTGCCTTTAGACCCTGGCCACATGGCCTTCTTCATAGGCAGTTCACAATATAGCAGCTTACTTGAAAGCCAGTAAAGGAGGAAGAGTGTCTCCTAGCAAGATAGGTTACCATCACACATAATGTAATTGTTTATACCTTTGCCATACTCTGTTGATTAAAAGCAAGTCAGTCACAGGTCCCACCAACACTCAAATGGAGGAACAAAAGGGGTGAAAAAAACACGAGATGGGGCTCCTGGAAGCAATCTTATAGTCTATCCCCCACAGTCTATAAAAAGACATAGTTTTTGTTGTAATTATTATGCATAACTGTCTCCTGCTAAAAATATAAATTGGATGAGAACAAAAACTTTGCTCACTTTGTTTAGTTCTGTGTCCTCAGAGCCTAGAATAGTGCCTCCTGCATAGTAGATGCTCAGTCAATATTTCCTAAATGAAACAATATTAAATGGTGTTTCTCTCAAAAAAATATTATGTTCCCATATGCTGCAGTAATAGGGAATCAGTATCATATACATAACATAAACACTGGAATCAGACTCCCTTCACCAGAGCTCTGCTTCACAGGTATCTAGTTGTGGTTTTGTTAGAAATAATGCTGAGGTAATAACAATAACTTTATTTTTTTCCAAGATTAAATTATAGATGATTTGCATATATTAGTCTTCAAACAATGCTTAGAAAATAGTGATTATTCAAGAATATGTGAAATATTCTTACCTTTGCTATTTTTAGATTTCTAAGGGCAATGATTTGATCTGAAACTCTCAAATGTTAATGTTCTTGCTAATTACTCAGAGATCTTCTTACAATGTCAATTGTGATTCAGTAGGTCTGAAGGTGAGGCCTGAAATTCTGGATTTCTAACAAGCTCTCAGATATTTTTTGTAATGCAGGTCTAAGGATCACAATTTGAGAAGCAATAATTAGGCTTCTCTGGTAAAGTATTTTAATCTATGCAGTGTTTACATGCTATACAATATTCCTTTGGCAGGAAAATATAGTGGTTTTGCTTGTTTATTAGAATTTAAATACATTTAATGAATTAGTTGAAAACCAATGTAGTAGTGTTTGATACTTTTAAAATCTAAAACATCTATTTGTTTTCTGTATTTGTTTTAATTCCTATGGGAGATTCTATTTTTATTTTCCTAAGAAAATCTGATGATATTATACTGTATTAATTTTAATCTAATTTTGGATAATTATATTATGTAAACTAAAAATTTATAAATTCATGCTAAGAAACATACATAAAATACAAGCCTATACTCACATTCAAAACATGATAAAATTAAATTATATAAAATTAAGTTATGAGATCTTTCTTATCTTTCAAATAATACAGATTCTTAATGGATATAGTCTTTTTGGGTTATAAAAAACAGAAACCCAAAACTAAGATTGTGAAAATAGTTACCAAACCAAATACTACTAAAAAAAAGCCTTACGTTTCCAAACAGACGAAATATTTGTGTAAAGTGTAAAGAAATTAGTATCTACAAGTTTTACTCCATACATTTCTCTATTTTAGTTTCTAGGAACAAATATTAATTCAATGGCTATTAAAGTAGCCAAACACCCTCTTTTTACCCACTCTAACCAAATGCTTGTTCAATTGGCAACAAAAATTCTTATATAAAACTATTGTGCACCTTAGTAAAAGACAATTTGTGTTGTATTTGTCCTACCTAGAGAATGACTTTAGGGGTGCTTTAGGCACCATCCAAATCGATTTCTCTTTTTCTGTATAAATGAGGAAATAGTTATCCACCACAAGTCTGTTACAACTCTGTCTTTCTCATACAGAATAAACAATCAAGTCTTCCAAACTCTCAGGGTAGAAACAATTTTTCTGATTGATTCAGACATACGGCACCTTCCCCTTACCAAACAGATGTCTGACCCTCATGAGTCCTCCCATTAAACAACAAGCAAGCATCTGGAAATCACCTGCTCCAAAACAAAACTTACACTGTAAAGGCCTTTACAGGTAACTAGTTGTCTTCCAGGAAGGAGCTGAACAAATCAGGGTCAAAATAAAAGATATTATTAGGCTAGAAAGTCCTTCTAAAAAAGAGAGTTGAAAGTGACTTCTAATTCCACTAAAGCAGGCTCCACAGACTATTACAGTTTTTCTTAGCAAACAAAGCAAAACAAAACAATGTCCGATGTTTCTTACACCTTCTTTGAAAAGAACCAAGGACTAAAGGAGGTCTGTAACTATCTTTCTATTTAGCCAGTTTCTGCCTTAGGAAATACCAATGTCTTTACTGATGTTAAAAAATAGATTCCAGCTAATGTGATGAATTTAATATAAACTAGTGTTTTTACCTAGACTTGAGGATAATTTTTAATGAAGACTATCTGTCTCCATCTAGTTCCTCAGGGCTGTTTCTAATGACCCAGCTCTAAATGGAGAGTAATCTCATCAGATTCTGACACTGCAGTCACCTTAGATGCAGTCATTCCTGTGGCCGTTTGGCATTTCCAGGTTTCCCTTATAGAGTTCTGATTGTCAGCAAGATAAAGGGCTGGAGCATTGATATAAAGAAATTATCTAAGACTGCTCCTAAAAAAAGAGTTTGTCCATCCCTCTCTTGGCATGTCCATCCCTAAGAGAGTGAGAGCACTGTGGATGGAATTGGCAGCCTAATTAGGGTCAATAGTTATATTCAGGTTCAGTCTCTATGATGGATGAGTTGTTTGCACAATCCTCATCCACCTTCTCACTTTTTAAATGAAACCTCATTAAGATCACTTCAGTCTATCAGGCTGACTCATCATTCTTCTTCTTCTTTTTTTTATTATGAATATGGAACCACAAAATGGCAAAGATTTCTAAATATTTAACAAGTGAGGTTTTTGTATGCATTTGCATGTTATATTTATGATGTGGTCCAAATTGTAAGTTGTTACTATAGGATTGAATGTTACTGACTCTAAATTATTCTAGAAGTCATGGTATTGGGAATATATGACAGGACATTATATAAAAAAGCATGGCCCCCAAATTACTATGCCTACAGGTTTTATCTACAGACATAAGATAGCATAGTCAATGGGATGAAATATGTTGTCAACCATGCTAGGAAACAGTCTTTTCTTAACATATTGGGAGTATCTATTTAAGTCTTGAAAGAAATCTTTATACTTCCTGGCCATAATTCCAACCATTTTCTGATGCAGCCTGTTGTCTGTGGAGAAGGCAAATGGATACTTCTTTGTTACTACATTTTAATTAATTATATTGTACACTTTTTATTATCAAAGTGTATACAAACTAGTGCTTATTAGGTCATGTTCACACCCAAAGCATAAATTTCTAAAACAACATGTACATATTAGAGTAGGAGATTGGGAGAAAGAGCTGAAGCCAGATGCAGGTGCTTAAAGATCAGGTGCAGGTGTTAAAAAACAACTCTTAAGCAGAAGTTAACTAGGGGGGCTGATAAGAACTGTCCTTGACCTGCTTGTCAGCTATCTCTGCCACCTTCCAAGAATTTTGGCAAATTATGATATCATTTACATTTTGGATTTAAAATTTCTCCACCTTTGAAATCACCATGGTAGTTCTGAAACAACCATATAATGTATTAAAATGAGAAGGAACACAATTCTAGGAAATATTATGCAAATTTTTAGTAAAAGCCAAACCCTTGGCCTTGAATACTCCTCCCTTCAATTAGTAAGACTATAAAAGATCTAAGTCCACATCCTCTCAGGGAAGCTGCTCTTTTTGAGCCTGCCCGCCCTTTCCTGAGAGCATACTTTTGATTTCAATAAAGCTGTGGTTGCTTGGCTTATGTATTGTGTTCTGAAATTCTTTTCTGGGAAGAAAACCAAACTTGGAAAAACCTCCAGAGGCTGATAACAGAGGTGCATAATCAACTATCTAAAATTTAGATGTAGTGCCTATAATGCAAAATAAGTGAATTGCAAAATAACCCTAAAATCCAAAATAAAGTAGACATCTTAAATTCCTGATGTTTGGAGATGGAAAATATATCCTTGACTTTTAAAAATGTATATAAAAGGCAATAATAGAAATCAATGGAAATAAAAGACCACTGAGAAAATTTTGAAACTTTATGTTTTATCTGGAATTTAGAATAATTATAGGTTCTTAAAAATCAAAGTAGTTTCAATACTGTACTCCAGAGGAAGATATTTGGATAGAATGTTACAATAGATTTTTCATGTATAAATAGACTCTTTTGATGGTTGTTAGATAGCTCAATCTTTTCTAAATTAATAAAATATATTATGAAATTTTTAACAAATGAAGCATCATGCACAAATTCTAGGTGTATTGCTTGGATGACAGATAATTTCAAATTACCAGAAAACTTATCCTTTTGTAAATTGGTCAGTATTTTTCTTCCCAGTTTTCTCCAAAATTTTTTATGAGTACTATAAATTTATCTAAATATTAGTGATTTCATAGATTGGGGTTTTGGTTTAAAAACCAGAAGGGAGAAAAAAAATCACAGAATCCAAATTTTGGAAATAAAATTAATTAATTAAATTTAAATAATCAATCAATTAATTAATTTGCTAATGTCTTTCAATAATTATTTCTTCAGAAAGAACTACATGTTACCAATATCAGGAATGAGAGAGGTGACACCACTACAGATTTTTCACATATTAAAATAATTGTCAAGGAATATTAGAAATAACTTTATTCAATAACTTACATGAAATGGGAACATTTCTTGAAGAACAAAAGTAAAAATTAAGGGTTCTAAAGAAGAATTAGTTTATTTATGTGTGTGAAATTGATTTTTTAGTTAAAAACTTATCAACAAAGAAAATTCAAGTCTCAGATAGATCCAATATTAAACTATACAAAACTTTTAAAAATAAATGAAATTAACTCTGTGCTAATTCTTCCGTAAAATTAAAGAGAAGGGAATAATTCTCAAATCATTGTATGAGGCCTATACTACTTCAATACCAAAACTTGATAAAGATATTACACCTCAACCACAGATCATATGTGTCACAAAATTAACTTTCTATTTCTAAGATGGTTTTCAAACAAACTCACTTCTTAATTTTCTCTCATTTCTCCTTGAGAACTTATCTGGGGAAATACATCATATCCTTTTGGCAACAGTTACTTCATTACTTCATTGATGATTCGTTGGGAAGAATACCCTAAACCTTTGGCTCATGCAACAGTTACAAGTGTGTGTGCATGCATGCATGAGAGATTAGTTTCAGGTTGGTTTGGTGATATTTCTATAGTTGTCAGGAGAATCTCACAGGAATTTTGATGTGATAACTTCTCATATCCCAAATAGGATTTTACCATGTAGCTAATTGTGCACAGACTCAGATTATTTTGTGGGGTTTCCTTAGTGCTGTTGTCAGTAGAATTCTAATATGGTCCCCACAATTTCCAGTCCCTGGTATACATGTAATCTTTTCCTTGAATGTGGGTGGGATCTGTGAATATGATGGGATATCACTACTGTGACTAGTTACCTTATGTGAAAAAGGTGAAAGGATTTTATGGTTGTAATTAAGGTCCATAATCAGTTGACTTTAAGTTGATTATAGGACGATTATCCTGTGTAGGTCTGACCTAATCAGGTGTGTGCTTTATGAAAGAATTGAAATGTCAGAGACATGAGATTTCAGAGATGCTCAGTCAGCCAAGAGAATCTCTCATTGGCTTTGAAGAAGCAAACTGCTGCAATGTGGAGAAGCCACATGGGTAGGAATAGCAGTTGGCCTTAGGACTTGAAAACCTTAGTACCACAACCTATAAGGAATTGAACTCTTCCCTCAATCAGTGAGCTTGGAAGAGGACTCAGATGAGACTGCTATCCCAGTTGACACCTTGATTTCATTTTGATGAGACCCTGTACAAAGGATTCACTAATCTGTACCCACATATATGACCCATAGAAATTATGATATAACTAATTTGAGTTGCTATAAAATGCTAAAGTCACGGTAATTTGTTACACAGCAATAAAAATCTAATACCACTACACACTAGTTTTATATCTTGGTCAAAGGCATGATTTAGAAAAGAGAAGCGATGTCCTTCTAAGTACCTATAACCCAATGACCTCTATCATTCTTATCCTTCAAATTTATATCAGAAATTATTTTTTGCTTTAGCTCCCCAAAGTCTATTCAAGGCAGATTAAAAACACATCTATGACATTCCACAAACATGGAAATGTGTACCTCCTTTATTGAATGAGAATATTAGTTATTCAATAATAAGTTGGAATCTGACAAAACAGCTGGAGTAACTTTGAGGAACAGTATTCTCCAAAAGTTTAAAGTACCCCCCCCCCAAACACGCACAATTTGCCTCCCTTTAGGTGACAGTGAGATCCCTTTACCTGACTATGGTCAAATGATATATTTGTCTTATGTGTTATCTGGCTTGAGAAGACCAATCCTATTTAAATCAATTTTGATACTGTACTAGTGACATATAATTACCTTTATTTAGATCAAAAAGCCTATCACTTGATATGTAATCAAAGTTTCCTAATTTGACATTCTGGTTTTTCATAGCTATTCCTTCAACAACAAAATATTGTAAGAATCATCCTTTAATTTCAACAACACTTGTGTGAGCCTTTATGCCCTACTATTACTCTGCCTCATCATAACCACAAAGGGCATGTCAGTTGTCCTGAAATAGTACAGATAGGGTTGGAGTGCCTAACGTTCTCTACCATTAATGGAGTGGAAAGTCCAGTGACAGATTACCATACCATATATAGCAAAGTAGGCAAGTTAGTGACTTAACACAGCAAATGTGTCAAATTGGGGATGTGCTATTGCTCATTAGCTTAACAAAACAATATTGGAGGGTGAGAAAGAGAAGAAATATAAAGGAATGAAGAGAGAATACCATTTTATTATATCCTTTTCAAAGCCTCTAAGGGCAAGATTTAAAATTTCCCCAAATTAAAAATACCTGTGGAGAAGGCACAAATAGCAATGATTTGTACTAGTGGAATGGCAGCATGAAATAAGAGCAATTCTGTTCTCATATAATGGTTGTATGTGCATCTTCATACCTATCCCAATTGACCAAGTATTTAATTGATTAAGCCCAAAAGATAAAGAAAACCAAAGAATGGGGATGTGTTAAGAGAAAGAACCTATAGAGAAGAAAGTACTTTTACTACTCTCCTCAGGGGTAAAATACTGATGGAATTTATTGTCTTCTTTCTGCCTTTCATTTAGCCCTTACAAAGTGAGCAGAGAGAGATTACATGATTTATGTGATGATGAAAAGAAGCAATGATTATACAAGGCTTACTACCTGTTGCTGTCTCTTTCTTTGAGCGGGCTGTTTTTAACATTCAGCTCATTCAACTTTTCTCTTGATCATCATATTAACAGCAATGTAGGCCACTCTAAAGGTAGGACTCAAACCTGCCTTAGTGAGAAAACTCTGTCTCTATTATTGTTCAATATTGAGATGGAACTAATGTGAATCAGTGACACTGGCAAACAAATGTTTTTTTCAATTTTTTATTCTCAATGGCTCATCTTTGGATAGAAAATATGAGAATACCACTTTAATCCATTCACCAAAATTGTATTCTCCAGTCTAGCTTTATCTCTAATACAGTTAATATTTTGATTTCCATCTATCTTTCTTCAATATCAGTCTTCTTGAATTGATTCCAAATTTGGCATGGAGAAAAAATATGATTCTATTGCTTCCATACCTCTATTCATCATTTTAAGAAAGCCTGTACATAATGTCCTCTTTAAATTTTTATGCTTGCCTGGTAAGTATACTTTCTGGTCTTTATTTTGTTTTCAAAATATAAATATAAAATGTAAGTGTTGTTGCTTTCAAATTAGGCACATATTTTTAGTTTCATATTCTAGTGCATTCAATTACAGTTTCTTTTCCACCTCTATACCTACTGTATGATATAGAGTGAACAAAAATAAGAAACATCCACAAATCATTTGTAATAATGTAATCATTTCAAAATAATCAGTGCAATTGAATTTTTTGATTAGTTATTTATTCCTTTATCCAACAAGCATTTACATGGCTTTGAAGAACTTGCCATGTGCCTGGCACTGGGTATATAAAGTTGAAACAATATGGTTTATGAATTCATAGAGCCAATAATATGGTTTAAACTTATAAGCTACTGAAAAGATTATACCATGAAGGTTATTTACTGTTAACTATTGTGTATTCAGAAATTCATTTATTACTTCTAAATATATTATAACCCTATATTTTTACCTATAGTTTGTAGGTCATTTACATAACATTCTTATTCAAAAATTTATTCATCTATTTGTACAGTAATTGATTAGATAAATTAGCCTGCACATAAATCTACAGAATAAGATTGGAGAAACTATAGTAAGTGCTTGGTATTCTAATTATACTAAATGGATATCATTTATAATTTTTAATTTCAAATATTAATCATATGTATTATGAACTTTCTATTATAAAAATTAATAACATTTCTGATAAATATTTTAATATATCAATCACATTTATTTTGGAGGGTCGTCTTTAATACATGACTACACTTAATACATGGCTGCACTTAAATAGAAACAACTTCAGACAGTTTTATAACCTCGAAATTTGATTATTGATCCTGTTGTTATTAACTCAGTTATCATTGAGTCAATAACAACAGATGTGGGTTATTTGGCTACAAGATTTTATATAATACAAAAATAGTGATACACTGTTAACTTCGGTGGCTTGCCTGAGCAATACCTACTCTAGTATTCCCACTCTCGTTTAGTCTTCTCCCTTTGAATACGGGCTTGCCTGTGACTTGCTTTAACCAATATCAGAGTCACTTTGGGTGTGTTCTGACCTAAATTTTAAGAAATTTAGTCTGGAAGCTCCCACGTAGATATTTTAGAGAAAGCTAGCCACTATATATAAAGACTGACTCCTCCGAGAGGGCTATGGTGTGAGAATCCCAATACAACCATGAATAAAGAGCTCTTGAAGGAAAACTGAGAAACCTACATAACAACCCAGCTAAGCTTCCTACTGACAAGGGTCAGTTTACCATCATTTTCTATGAATAACAGGATCACACCCTCAGTAGTGATAAGGAAGTTTATTTCCTGACAAGTCAGCAAACCTAATCAATTTTGGTGAACTTAAAGAAAGATTTCACCAAAATTTATAAATAATACAGATGAAACCTGATGAAGAAAGTCTTTTTCTTTTGTTTTTTGTTTGTTTGTTTCATTTTTGAGGGAGCAGTTGTTCCTAATATCAGGATAAAAGAGTAAATAATGAAGAATGTAAAAAGTCCAATCATGTATTTTCAATAAAATTTCTAATAGACATTAATTCTCTGAGCTCAAGGTTGTTGGATACGACATGGTCAAAGGAGTTTCTTTCATTAACATCTCTTGCTACACCTCTGTATAAAATCAGGCCAAGACATGAAGAGATCTATCTTTTTGTGTAATCAAGAATGATCTTTAGAGATTGTGAAGACAAACATTATTTAAAACACATATTTTACAAATAGCCAAAAGATCAATCACATATATTTTCAATGCTATACTGGGGTATTGTTTAACAAAGTACCTCAAATATTCATTATTTATTTTGTGAAATATATGCTATGTGCCATATATATTTTTGTTGGTAAATGCATATACCAGCGAAAAGTTGAATACAGAGGGTAAGAGAATGGGCTCTAGAGTCAGTTTGTTTGTATCCATATCACACACATACTGGCATCACACACACACTGTTTAACTTTCAGTATATTCTATAAATTAACATTCATTTAGGTAGGAAAGATTTTAGAATTAACACTACATTCAACGAAGGCAACAAAATTGAGAAAGAGCCCCAGCTTCCTTAATCAGAAATGTTAATTTTTTTCCCGGAAACATCATGACCTCTACTTTACCCTGCCAGCTTTCTGCTTAGATCTAATTGGTAAGAACTGGCTGTGTTACTACAACTAACAAAAAACAACAGTGGGAGATTTCCTAATGGGAATGACATGACTGGGCTATACCAATTTGTGACCTATTTCCTCATGTTATGACAGTATCATCATGGACAAAACTGGAATTTTATTTGTAAAGAAGTTTGAGAACATTTATTGGATAGGTAATTAACAGCGTCCATCTGGGTCTATCTATCGCTTTGTCTACCCAAGATGCAGTATACATATTGTATTTTACACGTGCAATTTATAGGAAAAGCAGTGACTTCCATTCACCTCAAGAGTAAACTCAGTCTTATCAGGTTTTTGCTTGAGTTTCAGTATCTTCAGAGATACTTTTCTTCACTGAAGTCCAAGTTCAGCACTATAGCAAAAAAAGCATGCTATCTTTCCTAAACATTACCCATATATAATGAAGGAGTTGAAATATGATAATTGCAATAAACTCCCCTGCTCAGAATGAGTAATTTAAAAGATATCCAGGAGTATATTTCAAATTCTGATTGACAAGAATTATAAAAACTCACTCCTACAGCAATGAAGTTATTTTCCTTGTTCTGTCCTCTGAGATGATCTCTCCTATTATTCGTCATGGCTACAACTGAGATGAACCCTTATTAGGACTTTCACAGTCCATCTTCTACTAGTGAAAATTCATAGGTCTAGGAAATGCTTTGGGTGTTAAGGAGTCACAGGAAGTGTCTAGGTAAGCTTGTTTTCATTTGTGTCTGTTTGTTTTTCTCCTTCATTGCCATTTTTTAATTTTGCCATTACAATTCCTTTCAATAATTCATAATCATAGCCAAGTTTTTAGACATAGCTTTGATGCTAAGGCATTAGTCTTTGTTTTGTTTCTATTTTGTTATTTTAACTATCATATTATGCATGCTGCTTTTTCATTAGTCTTAGTGTAGTCATGGACACTGCCTTGAAGTATTTAAAGCGATAGCCCTTTGGCAGAAGGCAATTGTCTTAATCTGATATCGGCTGGCAAAAATCTTTTAACATTAGGCACTTAACAAAATTTTAAAGCCAATATTTTTATTTTCTGCTGAGGCTTTTACTACTTTTTGCCTAGTTTATAATACTTACAGTTTTAAACCCTGCAAATATCCAAATTTTGGAACTTTAGTCAATTTAAATGGTAGGCTATCATCAGAGATTGACTGTTTCAGGAGACATTATTCTCCTTAATCTCTGATTTCACATTGATCAATTCTAGCCTACATACTCCAAATTTTTTATTTAATTTTCCAGTTATATATTCTATTACTATAAGCCAACTCAGCCTATAGTCTGAGATCTGAGCTATAGCAGTAATAGCTTAATAAAATAGCTTGCCACCACATAAAAAAAGATACCAATTTCCAGTTGGGATGACTATACATTCACTAATTTTGTTCTATCACACATTCAGCAAAGTCTACTTTGTATAACAGGTTTTATAAATTATATGTATTTTAGGTACTAATTCCTACCTTAAATTTTTTGTCTGTAAGTTTTGGGTGAAAGTCATTAAAATATCCACATAGGAAGTTTTTTGTGAAGATTAAGTTAAATTATCCATATATACCACTAATAGATTCTTTGGCACACAGATAGATAGTCAGATATTGTAACTGACTTGTATATTTAGAAATATAGTTTCCCAGCTATTTATTGGTTGTAAGAAAACAAATAAGTTAAATCACATCTGATATTCAAGCACTCAGAGCATATCTCAGATGAAAATGTAAAGAAGTTATTAAAGCATATATATTTAAATTATTTGCTATGTATAGTTCAATAAAAAATGCAAACAAGTATAACTCATAGTCATAGTTTTTGATATATCAACTAGAAGACACTAAAATGATTATGTTACTACTACTTCTTTCTTGGTAGACACAGGAAGATTCTGCCTTTACAGGCTAAGAGGTCTATTCAGCTACTCACCCTATGAAGACACTTCTCTCATTTGGAGACACAAAATTATGAGCAATCATGAAGACAAAACACTATAGTGAAGTCTAATATTGACATTTAACAATTTAATTTTTGTTTTAACAATTAAATAGGAATAAAGCACCAGTCATTATACTTTGGAATATATTGTGAAATACCTACCATAAACAAAAAAATGTCCCATTTTCAGTACCCCAATTAGGAAATAAAATTGAAATCTATACCATTGTTCTCAATTATCTTGGAAACAGAGATGGAGGAAATTAATTCCAAAAGATATAAGTAGTGGCCAGCTCATGTTCACAGAGCATCAATGTGAATAAACCTATTTTTAGTGACACCTTGTAAGATGTATGTTTTTTATTTCAAAATATTAAGGGAATACAAATGTTTGGTTATGTGGATAGCCCTTCAACTGCTTGAGTCAAAGTATAAGTGTGCCCATCACCTAGATAGTGTACACTGTACCCATTAGGAGTAATTTCACCTGTCCCCTCCTCTAACCTCCCACCTGCTTAATTTCCATTTAGTTTTACTTCCCTATGTGCTCATGAGTGCTGATCGGTTAGATCCAATTTAATAGTGAATACATGTGGTGTTTGTTGTTCCATTCTTGTGATACTTCACTTAGGAGAATGGTGTCCAGATCCATGCAGGTTGTTACAAATGGGGTTATTTCATCATTTTTACTTACTTATAGCACTCCATGGTATACATATACTGCATTTTGTTAATTAACTCATAAATTGATGGACACTTGGGTTGATTCCCCATCTTTGCAATTATGAATTGTGCTGCTATAAATATTCTAGCACAAGTGTATTTTTTATAAAATGGCTTTTTTTCCTTGGGTCAATACCCAGTAGTGGAATTGCTAGGTCAAATGGTAGATCTACTTTTAGTTGCTTGAGGAATTTTTGTACTGTTTTTCATAGAGGTTGTACTAATTTGCAGTCCCACAAACAGATATAAGTGTTCCTTTCTCTTTGCATCCATGCAAGCATCTATTGTCTTGGGACTTTTTGATAAAAGTCCTTCTTACTGGAGTTAGGTGATATCTCATTGTGTTTTTTATTTGCATTTTCCTGATAGTTAGAGATGAACATTTTTTCATGTTTATTGGCCATTAATCTATCTTCTTTTGAAAAGCTTCTGTTCATGTGTTTTGCCTACTCTTTAATGGAGTTGTTTGATTTTTTTTCTGCTAATTTGCTTGAGATCTTTGTAGATTCTTGTTATCAGCCCTTTATTGGGTGTATAGCATGTAAACATGTTCTCCCATTCTGTAGGTTGTCTACTTGCTCTGCAAAGCCAAGATTTTAAATTTTTTTTTTTTTCTTTTTGAGACAGAGTCTCACTTTATTGCCCAGGCTAGAGTGAGTGCCGTGGCATCAGCCTAGCTCACAGCAACCTCAAACTCCTGGGCTCAAGCAATCCTGCTGCCTCAGCCTCCCAAGTAGCTGGGACTACAGGCATGTGTCACCATACTCGGCTAATTTTTTTCTATATATATTAGTTGGCCAATTAATTTCTTTCTATTTATAGTAGAGATGGAGTCTCGCTCTTGCTCAGGCTGGTCTCGAACTCCTGAGCTCAAATGATCCGCCCACCTCGGCCTCCCAGAGAGCTAGGATTACAGGCATGAGCCACCGCGCCCGGCCTAAATTTTTTAATTTAAATTTTTAATTTAATCAAGTCCCACTCATTAATTTTTATTGTTGCTGTGATTGCCATTGGGATCTTTATAAATTCTTTGCCTGGGCTGATCTCTACAAGAGTTTATCCAACATTTTCTCTTAGAATTCTTATAGTTTCCTGTGTCAGTATTAAGTCTGTTATCAATCATGAATTAATTTTTCTGAAAGATAAGATATAAGGATCTTATTCCAATCTTCTACATATAGCTATCCATTTTTCTAAGAAATATTTATTGAATAAGGATTCTTTTCCCCAGTGTATAATACTATCTGCTTTTTGAAACATCAGATGGCAATATGTGGATGGTTTTGTATCTGAGTTATCTGTCCTGTTCCATTTGTCTATGTCTCTATTTTTGTCCCAATATTATGATGTTTTGGTTACTGTAGCCTTGAAGTATAGGTTGAAATCTGGTAAAGTGATGTCTCCCAATTTGTTCCTTTTGCTTAAAGTGGCTTTGTCTATTCAGGGTCTGTTTTGGTTCAATACATAGCGTAGAATTATTTTACCTAGATCTGTGAAAAATGGCATTGGTATTTTGATGGGGATTGCATCCAGTGTGTAAATCACTTTGGATAGCATGGACATTTTAATAATGTTGATTCTGCTGATCCATGAGCATGATATATTTTTCCATTTGTTTACATCATCTTCAGGACCCTAACACCAGTCAAGTCCATTTCCTTTCTCTTATTGTTAAGCCACTTGCAGATCTCATTGGGAGCTTCCTCATTCTCTCCAGAAAGCCTCATGATATGAGTAATAAATCTGTTCACAACATCTTGCTGTATATGTGACATCATTGGTCTCAACGTCTAAAACACATTTTTCTAAGTTTCCCTTATGAAAAAGTTCATAAAGATGGCACTACTCAAACCAAATAGACATTTTATGTTACATAGATACTTTCAAATCAAATATATATATCAAGATTGATAACAGAGAACACACAAAAAAGGAAACAAATTTTTAAAAAGCACTCTATTTCTCTTGAAAGTAAATTTTCAAATCAATTTTAGAAAGCATATCTTTATTTCACATACAAAAATGAATGTTTATTATACAGTATTTGTAGACACAATTTAAAAAAGTGTTAAACTAGTTATCAGTTTAACTTGGTTTCAGTTAATTTGGTTTCTATGAAAATGTGACCAAGTCTAGAGAAAAGTATTTCCCCAGAATAACCTTACATGAGAACAGCTTTGTAAGTGAGATCTAGATGCACAAATAGATTATAGCCAGTGGAATAATGCTTAAAACATAGTCACTTTGGGTTTTTAGAGAACTAAAATATAAGTTCACTTGACAGTTCAAAGTGTTAATTATGAAATTGGTGCTTTAAACATAGTTTTAGTTTGGTGTTTTAAAATTAGAATACAGAAAATGAGAGTATAGAACTACCTTTTGTAATATTTTATATGTATTTTAAAGGAATCTGTGTTGGATATCTAGGAAAATAATTTTTCATATATATGTATGAATTCTTCAAATAATGCTATAACAAAATTATGTCCTATTATTGTAAGCTGATTCAGAGATATGGTTGTAAGTGTTATGATCATAAATAAAGTAATTATACTCCATATTACTAGAGGCTTATGTATGGATTCTTAGGTAATTAAAGTATATTATTCAAGGCTATGTTATTAGGAAACTAGACGAATCCAATACAGCTATAAAGTATGCACTGTGCAAAGAACAACATTTTATTTGTGTATGTTACATTTTATATTGTGTATTGTACATTATATATTAAAATCATATATATTATACCTTATTATATACGTATATAGTTTCTGTTTTTATTAAATATCTTGGATAGTTGTATAGATGAACATAGAGTCAATTCATGGTATCCATGGGTTTTGCATTTGTGGATTCAACTAACTGAGGATTGAAAATATTCTGGAAAAAATTATGTCTGCATTGAAAGTGTATAGACTGTTTTTATTGTCATTATTTCCTAAACAATACACTATAACAACTATTTGCACATCATTTACATTGTATTATCTATCATAAGTAATCTAGAGATGATTTAAAGTATACAGCCTGTGCATTGGTTATATCCATGAATTTTGGTATCTGCGGGAGGTCGTGGAACCAATCGCCCACAAATATGGAGGGATGACTGTATATGGTCATATGGTTGCACAAATACACTAAGCTGCAGCTGTAACACTATCACAAACTATTAATATTAGTCCTCCTTTACTGTGATATTTGAATCATTTGACCAGAAGTAGCTAGGTCAGTGTTTTTCAGAAAATCATCATAGCTCAGGATCTAGGGCCATCTTCCAAAGCAAGTAAAATTGCTTGGAATTCAAATGTTCTATATTTGATATCAATAAAAATGGAAAATTTAGTTTAGGATATGTCTATTCTAATATAAAATATTTTAATTTAAGCATCACCAGGGGATTTTTCACCTCATGTTCCCATGGTTAATTACTGAGAATGCTCTCACTTTCAGAAACCAATGCACATTAAAAATAGCTGACACAAATTATTCTAGTCAGCGTTCCTTTGAATTTTAGACAATAAAAATTTATCCTCTGCTTCCTTAACACATAAGAAATTTAGTATACCCTTAATTTTATTCCACCCGGTCTTTCCCAAGCCACCTCAAAATACTGCTCCATGTGTTTTAATCTCACATAATTAAAGTCAGGGCATATCTATTATCTTGTATCCTGTAATTTTATATTATTTAAAAATTTGATGCTAATAATTGATAATAAATTTTTTTTCTTTGAGCTATACTTTAATTTTTCTGTTTGAAATTATTTCAAAACACATTTAAAAAAACTAGTTAAGTTATTTGAGGTTATTTTACAACTAGGAAATTTAGAAACAACAATCAAACCATATTTTTCTGGTTTGGTCCCAATGCTATTTGGGCTACAGCTGTGTTTCTGTGTTGAATTTTATGCTATAGGAAAATTAGTCTAGGCAATAACAGAAAGTATATTCTTTTTTTTTTTTAATTATTTTTTTTTTATTTCGGCATATGATGGGGATACAGATTTTAAGGTTTCAATAACTGCCCTTTCCCCCCTCCCCCCACAAGTCTGAGTCTCCAGCATAACCATCCCCCAGACGGTGCACTTCTCACTCATTATATATGTATCTACCCATCCCCCCCGTCCCCCTGTCCAATACACTATTATTGTAGTACCTATGTGTCCACTTAGGTGCAGCTCATTTAATACCAGTTTGCTGGTGAGTATATGTGGTTCTTGTTTTTCCATTCTTGGGATACTTCACTTAGTAGTACGGGTTCCAGCTCTAACCAGGAAAATATTAGATGTGCTATATCACCATTGTTTCTTAGAGCTGAATAGTACTCCATGGTATACATATACCACATTTTATTAATCCATTCTTGGATTGATGGGCACTTGGGCTGCTTCCACAGCCTTGCGATTATGAATTGTGCTGCTATAAACATACGAGTACAGGTGTCTTTCTTGTAGAGTGTAATTGGATCTTTTGGGTAGATGCCCAGTAATGGGATTGTTGGGTCAAATGGTAGATTTACTTCTATCGCTTTAAGGCATCTCCAAATTGCTTTCCACAGAGGTTGAACTAGTTTGCAGTCCCACCAGCAGTGTAGGAGTGTTCCTCTCTCTCCGCATCCACGCCAGCATTTGTTGTTTGGGGTCTTTTTGATAAAGGCCATTCTCACTGGAGTTAAGTGATATCTCATTGTGGTTTTGATTTGCATTTCTCTGATGATTAGAGATGGTGAGCATTTTTTCATATGTTTGTTGGCCATTCTTCTGTCTTCTTTAGAAAAGTTTCTGTTCAAGTCCTTTGCCCACTTTTTAATAGGGTTATTTGATTTTTTCTTGCTGATTTTCGAGAGTTCTAAGTATATTCTAGTTATCAACCCCTTATCGGATGCGTAGGATGCAAAAATTTTCTCCC